>JAOVYX010015291.1:0-28455 GCA_035668315.1 Drosera spatulata
GTGTTTGAGGTGTTGATACCAATTGTGAGTCTGATTTGTACTTACAATTGGACAATGTCTACTTCAAGTACGTGAGTTTTTCGGCGAATTTCAAGAAGGTCCTCATAGGAAGTTTGTTTAAATTTCACCCCCATTGAATGTGTGCTTTAGTTCATCGGTAATATCACTATGAAGTTAGTGGAGATATTTTCTTGGGCCCGAGGGAAACCTAGAGCAGGTGGTGTGTAAGATGCAAATTGAAACTCGAATCGGGATTTTTTTTGTAAGTGAGATGCCCATTTTCTCATTTCCTTCATATATTCTGGAATTTTATCGTGTTTGGAGCTCGTGAACCATTTTGCTGAGTAGGTGAGGTGTGAGCTCTGGGATGGGATTACTTGTAACTTTGTTGCCTTGTTTGGTTGGTGAGTGAACAATCTGGTATGAATTTGCATGTGCTGGGATGATGTATTCGGAGGACAAACCGTTTAAGGTCGGGGTAGGATTGTTGATTTTATTGTTTGGATGTCAGGGATAGTATTGTTTACTTGGTTGAGGTGGTAAAAAAGTGGTGATTTCTTGAGTACCATTTTCTTAGGTATGTAAATGTGGGTGATCTCTATATAAAGTTGTAGTTACCTATTTTGTTGAGCTACTGGTTAAATGTGGTTTTCCTTACACTTGAGCCGACAATTGGCAATGTTCACATGCACAGTATGCATTTACTAAATGCTACTATTCTGGGGAACTTTCAGCGCGACATCCTCTCTCGCATTCTTCCTCGCTCTTTGACATTGGTTTCTATGTTCTTGATTCCTGCATCATTTTTCACATAACTTGTATTTCCTGTAGTATCAAATTTCGCATTGTCCCCTTGCATTATCATTCATTTTAATTTGTTCGTCTCATCGGAATGGTGCGACTTACTGTGGTTTTATGGGTTCGGTTACACATTCAATGAATTGGCTCCTATCGGCGCAATTATTCGGTTGCAAACAGTTCAACTGGTTGGTTTCACTTGATTCGTTATTAGTTTCAAACCGTTGGTTAATGAGTTTAATTTCAAACCAAATTGAATAGATTAGTTAAATGGTTTTATTTTCAATAGAAAAAGTAAACCGTTTAGCAATCAATGGGGTCTGTTTCGAGTCAATGCTTGATTTTGGTTTGACTTTAACACCCTTCTTTGTTGGAGCAAATGCTCTAATTAGACAGAGAATCCAGAACTGTAGGTGATTTTCTTGACTTCGAATTCTTAGCCATTGCAATGTGCTCCAGATCCTTTCGACAAATTGACCCTAGTCTTTGTTTTTTCAGGTAAAATGGGCGCCAGATCAAGTAATCCTGTTCAAACCCAGTGCTGTCTTCTATAAGTATTCCAGCAAGATTGAAAGCCGCTTTTATGGGGTAAGAAGTGAGGCGAAATGGTTTTACTTCCTGAATATTTGACGACATGGAGGAAGCAAATGATGAGTCTGGACAATCGGAACAAGGGCCTTCTAACAATGCCTGGTGGCCTACAGATTTTGTGGAGAAGTTCGGATCTGTGTCACTGGCATCTAATGATCAGAATTTGAGTCATAAGGGCTCTCTTAAAATTACCGAGCAGCAGGTGCTATCCTCTCAGAGAGCATCAGATATTCTATGGAGCACTGGTGTGCTTTCTGAACCTATTCCAAATGGTTTTTATTCCGTCATCCCGGTGAGTTCTGCTCAGCCTCTCTTTTTCCTTTTCTTGATTGCTTCTTTTCCTCGCTTCAGTACCAGCAAGCTGATCCCCAAAAATTGCTGTAGGATTTTTTTTTTTTTTTCATCTTTCATATGTAGATGATACTATGGTCTCCATGTTGTTCATTTTTGTTATTTACTGCTAGGGCAAAGGTAATATGATGTTAGCATTATGTGTTATTAGGAATTAATGGAGAGTGCAGATTAAATGATTAGGGAATTTAAAAAGAAAACAATTTTTAAAGAATCTCCACCGTTGAATGTGTCTTAGCAACACACTTGTATGTTTCTAGTAACAAATTCCCTTTTTCCTTTTTGTCTATAACTAAAAATACTATCGTAACTCATTTTGGTATGATGTAGTGTGAGGAATTTCGAGTGAATCCATGGCTCATCATTTTCTTAGTTTCTGTTATGTTTATGCTCTGTTAGATTTTTTCTGAAACTCTTTTATTCGAGTCTTCATAAACATCATTCTCACTTATGCAATTGGTGTCTTATTTCTGTTTCTCTTGGGGATATTGAGTTGAAAAGATAACACAGGACACTCGAAGAATGAAACAGAAGTTTCACATGCTTGTGCAAAATATTGCGCAATTTGCGATGTCTTCGGTGTTGCTGCAATACAGTGCTGTTACTCGTGAGTTTTGGCTTCCTACTAGACATCCATTTTTATTTTGCTTAAAAAAGTACCCAACACATTGCTGTTACTCGTGAGTTTAGGCACTGGTTTTTAACATATGAAACAAAGCAATTGATTATCATGCGTAAGACTGAACTATGAGTCTACAGGAAATCTAGACATTTGATAGACATTAGAGTGCTTATCAGGAACTATTCGAAGTATGTAGTACTGTTCCAATTTATTTTTGTGGGGAAAAGATTTTAGAAAGTTTTATGTCTAAACTCATGTATAAAATTTTTGCTATGTGGCTTCTTGTTCTCTTACTAGCCTTGCCTTGTACGTTCAATTATAAACTGAAGCACATTTTTTGTTAATCTCTCACTGTATAATTTTTAGCTCACGTCCAAAATCAATATTAAATTAATTACTCCTCTTATGTCAAACATCTAATTGGTATTTTGCATCTGGTAGCTTTCTAATTTCTAGATTTTTTTATTGAGCGGGATTATCTGCATTTATGCGTTGTAACTTGTAACCACCCTTCATCGTCGTCATCCATACTGATTGAAAATAAAGGGGAAAAGGTACAAAGTTAAACAAAGAAAGGTCCCATGATGATATCTTTGCTACTTGTTTGATGTGATGTAGAATTGTAGATATTTGCAATATTTAGCTATTTCTCCTATGACATTTCTATGGTTTGAAATTGGCGAAATAAGCTTATCTATTGTCGTTTGCTTCATTCAAGGGGAGGCCAAGTCTTTCTGGTGGTATCCGCCCCTATTTGCAGCCACTTACTATATTTGTACAGCGGCTGCTGCAAGGCAATAATCTTGGTTCTGTCTAGCATGGTTTCAGCATTCAGTTCGTCGAAAGAAACATTTTTTGATTTTTTTATTTAATTGCACCATACCCCAAACAAAATGTTTCTTCACGGGAAAGCCAATTAAATTTATGCCATATAATGATGTGCAGGACACAAGAGACTTTATGGTTTTGTGCAGTGAGTAGATAAATTTTGCTCTGCCTAGCAATTTGATTGACAATGACGAAAGTACAATTGATTTATACAATTGAAAGTACAATGACGTGCAGTACAATTGCCCTACTAAATCATTGGTTTGTAATGATGTGCAGGATACAAGACTTAAAGATATGTTTGATCGTCTTCCCACCCTTGATGAGCTTCTTGCTTTGGAGGCGGAAGGGTTCAGAGCAGATATCATTTTTGTAGATGCTCAGAGAGACAAGAAGCTTTTTATGTTGAAGCAACTTATCATCACTCTCGTGAAGGGACTTAACTCATATCCAGCAGCTATTGTCAAAAAAATTGCTGCACTGGTGAGGTTTCGTCATCAAACTTAGACCAAAAAATTAAAAGAAACTGCTTGGATCGAACAATCTTATTGGTTTTATCCTTAAATTTTCTCCCTTGTGAGCATCGGAACCTTCCATTTTTTTCATTTACAATTCCTTTTTCGCACTGTAAATTGCATAATTTTACTCCTTCCGTTCCATAATATGAAGAACACTTGTTTATTTGTAACGTCCCAAAATATATGCAACATATCATATTTAGTAAATTTTTCTGATGAACAAATAGCAAAATAATCACTATCTGTTACAATATACCCGTTATCTTTTCTCATAACTGTTACAGTAAACCTCACTACCACTAAAAAAATATTTTTTTCTTCATCAAATTCCACATAAATTTAACACATACATAAATCCACGTGTCGGGTCAAACCGTTGCCTATATTTTGGAATGGAGGGAGTAGTTGTTTGTGACTATTACAAGAAATTGTTTAGATCAAATAGTCTTCTTTGTAGCTTATTCTATACCCCTCCGTCCCAATTTTTGGGACAGCTCGCAGTTCGAGATTTCGTTCTTATTTTTAATAATGTCACAAAAAAAAATTGTTGTTCAGGATTAAAATTCACAACTTATTTTATCATTTGTTTTTCACAATAATTTTGTAAAAAATAATGTTTAATTATAACAAACTAAATTTCAAAGTGCGTGTCGTTGTAAAAATTATGGGACGGAGGGAGTATGTAATGTTGTTCGAAAATTTCAGTTTTCGAATGTACCCCTCAAAGTTTGAATTTTCAGAATGAAGTCAACCTCATGGATACATAATCTATTTCCTCTTATCCACACCTTTTTGAGGCATATGACTGATGTCTTGTGTGCAGAAGCACAGAACTCTTAATCCCTGATAAGTGGTAAGTGATAAGAAAAATAAACCTCCCTCCAGTTCTTTCAAAATGCAATATCTTTGGTGCAACATAGAAGGCTCAAGATATAAATTTAGTCATCTTTTTCATCACATGTCTGGTATTGCGCTGACCACTCCAGCCATTTTTCCTGAACGAGCAGGTCTCAGATTTTTATAAAAGACCGAATTTGGATTCACGTCCAGCAAAAGCTGCTCTGGAGGAAGCCTTTCAAGCTTCAGTTTCACGCGGTGTTCAGTTTCTTGGGCAAATAAAGCATGGTTCATGCCGCCCTCGTGCAATACTGTTCAAAGTTCTTGCTGATACTGTTGGTCTTGAGAGTAGACTTATGGTGGTATGCCTAATGCTACTCTGAGAATCGGCTTTTCCACCTTTTATTTTTTCTTTTCTGTTCTTTTTCCTTCGTTCAGATGTGTTCTCCCTTTTTTTTGTGGGATATTAGGAAACAATATCTCTGTTGTTCGTAACAAAAATAAGGCTGCGTACATCCCGTCCTCCCCAAACCCTTTATGTGACGGGTTAACTGGTAGTAGTAGTTGTTGTCATTGTTTTTTTTCTTTCTTGTTTGCTACTATAGTTTCTTGAATGTGTATTCATTTCTTCTTACCAGGGGTTGCCCAATGATGGAACATTTGATTGCACAGACTCGTATAAGCACATGTCTGCTGTAGTTGTTCTTAAATCTTCCGAATTGTTGGTTGACCTGATGCGGTTTCCAGGTCAGCTGATACCCAGATCAACTAGAGCAATATTTATGACTCATATTTCTGCTGCTGGTGAGAGTGATTCTGCTGAAAACGATTCATGCGATTCACCTCTGGAACCAAACAGTCCTCTATATGGATTCTCCGAGAGATCCGAACTTGACAGGTGGGTGGAGTAACTGGCTGTCTCTATCCATGTATGTAGGACGTAAATCTTTGTTTTCAGTGTCCCAGATCCATTTTACTTAAAAGAAGTAAATGATGGATGCTCTATTTGAAACGATGTAATTTTGATTGAGCCCATTTGAATTCACTTTGTTTAAAAATGTTACAAATGCAAAATAAACTGTCTTATTCTGCCATCTGGTGCACCATGAATACTTTTAATGGTTGTGATCTTCTTTGTGTTCTAGGTTTCTAATTTTGTGATAGGGCTTATTCAAGGTTGTAAGTTCTTTAATTTGTATTCACTTAAGTTTTGTGTGCCTATGCCCGCAGTGCCGAGAAAGATGAAAGCATCCAGTATGCACGAAGGTTTGATGCATCCATGAATGTATCTGGTCCTTCATCCCAGAATAAGATGCTGCGATCAGCAACTTCTTTGAGGTAGCATTCTCTTTTCTCTCTCTTTTTTTAATGTTTATTTATTTGTTGAATATGAGACTGTATGACCTCTCTCAGTGAAATCATTTAAAATGATTGGTTTTCTGAGTTGTCTCTTTTAGTGTTTTATTCTTCAAGGCTTACCATTTGTATCCTAATGGTGCTATTACTGCCAAACTCCATTAGTTTGTCACATAGTGACCCAAGTGTGGCAACAACTTTTTGGCGTCGGAGTGGAAGGAAGGTCATTGCTGAACAACGGACTGCTAGTTCGAGGTAGTGTTTCTTTCCTCAACCTATATCTTATTGCAATTGCTACTATGATGGCTTAAGGTGATTCCTGGGAAAAAAAGTTCAATTGAAACTTTTATCTGAAATGTTACTTGATGTCAATGATGTTTGATAATGTAATGTAACTGTTTTTGAAAACATTGTTAGCTTGTTTGCGATTCTGTGCTTTGTGTTGCTTTCCGGTTGGAGCCGGATGGAACTATCAAGTTCGGACTTTATATTTACGCTTGATAGGTAGGAAGTGGAACACTCTTTCTAAAGCGTATCCAGATGTTGTAATCCAGCTTAGATCATTTTAAACAAAGGGTGAAAATGTTTTGTAGGCTTGGATCTTTGTATGCTTCTATGCATTGGTTAGTCATATTTAACCTGAGAAAGGATGCCTTCTATAATGGGTTTTCATGATCTGTTGTGGAATATTGTTAATTGCTATAGCAGGTGCTAAGCCAAAAGGGGAAGGAAATAAGGAGAAATATCAGGGTGAAAGCAGAGTCTTTTCCATGTGAAAGCAGTCTTTTATCTTACTGTTAATGTTGTAGCATCTGATGGCAGTCTTTTACATGTGAAAGCTTTATGAATAATAATCCACGTTCCAAGCATATGAGATTGCGTGGGTTACTGATTTTGTAACCGCCCTTTACAATAGGTTTAGTAATACATGCAAGAATCTGGTGTCATGGCGTATATGCCATGTGTCTACCAATGGTAACTTAATACATGCAAGAATCCGGTGTCATGGCATATATGCCATGTGTCTACCAATTGTAACTTAATGCTTCTGTTTCTGCTCTCATACATATATTGCATCAAATTAAATTGATAGTTCAGGATTTTCGCAGTCCAGGGAAAGCTGCAGGAGATTTCTGAGAGGATAGGTCTTTTTCCTTTTTGCCGGTGATGGTCTCTGAGATATAACTGAACATGATAGAATCAACAGTTGTTACTTTTGTTCGATTTTCTGTATGTCTAGCTCGATGCTTCTGTAGCTCGATGCTTACTCTGATCAAGTTGATGCTTCCTCCTTTTAAACTTGAGTATTTCTATTTCTAGTTTCTCTGGTTCTTTTTTGTGCATTGTCTGCCACCAAACTCCCCGTCCTTTGCTAAAGGAATTGTGACTCCCTTTCGCTTTCTCTTTTGTTCCTTTGGGTTTTGGCTTTGGTCAAGGAGAAATGCTACGTAAAAGCGGCTGCAAAGGATGGCAATTGATTTAATGACTAAATATGTTTATAGAGTTTGTCTTGTTATGGTTTTTCTCTTCTGAGTTAGTAAATCATGCTATTTTCTTTACAGCTGGTTGGAGGTTGAGTGGAACGGTAAAATGTGTCTTCTCTAAATCGAAAATTATGCACCTGTTGGACTTCATGGGAGCTAACTTTTTTTGTCATGTGGTTCAGCAGGAACCTAGCTATTACTTTGCTTTCTTTTGTGATTACTGATTAGGTAGAAAATAGTTTCTTTATGGGCGAAGTGTATATTTCTAGTACTCCTAATACTTAGCTAGGTTTTTTGGTGGTGTTTTTCTTCTTAAAATTCTTTTTATGGGAAAAGATTTTCATGTTATTTTATAATATTCAGGAGTGGCATATGATCTCTCAGGCAATTACAATCAGCCTTTCTTGCTCGTAGATTGTAGCAATTAGAATATTAGTCCTGTCTTTTCTATGGTGTGCATTATATGAGTAACTCTAAAGATCAAATAACTATTCTATTTTATCAGCAGTTCTGGTTCGCATTGTTAGTTGGCCACTTGGCCCTGCTTTGCAAATTTGTACCTTCTAGTTGTATCTTGTTCAGGAAAGAATGAAGGAATCAGTGCCCTATTGGATGTCTCAGTACTGTTGATTATATACCTGCCATAGCTAGGCCAAGTTCTTGCAGTCTCAAGTTTCTTTTTTGTGCAGTCCGGAACATCCTTCATTACGTGCCCGGTCAATGCTTGGCGGGGATAGAAAATCTTTGCAAGATTTTGGTGATGATGTCACTGCAAGCAGGTGAAATGTTGACCCCGAGCCTCAAGGTTCTACTCAATTGATTCTCCAGATGCTAGAAGTTCCTCGTGAGCATAGATTGACAGTTTTCATTTTAGAGTGTTTGCTCGTATCTTTTAGAGTGAGAGCATTCAAAGTGAGTGTCTATTGTTGGCTGTCCGAAGAATTGCTACTAGGTTTTTCGTTGCTCATAGCTAAATAAGTGTGTTTCTGTACCCCTTTTTCTCCATTTCAAAATGGAACTAGTTGCTTGTTGTCATGAGTTTGTTCTTCTCTTTGTCCAAAAAAAATAAAAATGTTAAACCGTTTCGAAGTCAAAGATAGAATGAAACTAGGGAATCATGATCTGGGGTGTGAATGTTTATCTTAGTGTGTTTCCCATTATCTCTTGGTGGTTAATCATTACCTAATTTGCCCATTGCTTGTAAATCACATATCTTTATCATCCTCATGTCATCATTTCATGATTAGGATCGAAAAATCATAATACGTGCAATAATCATAATACGTGCAGTAGCACAATTGCAAGAAATCCCATTATACATCCTTCGTAAGCACCCGTTTCAAGTAAGATTGATGGAAGAATGCGTGGAGTTGATCTATTTAGATGGAACTAATAATTCACTCATTTGTCCATGTGGTTTCAGGTCGGTAGGAGCACCTGGGTCAGAAGCTCGTAGAATTCGAAGAAGAAGCATCAGTATTACTCCAGAGATTGGTGATGATATAGTAAGGTTGATGCGCTGGATCGTAGTCATTTTTTAAAGCTATTGCATACAAGTGTTTACACATTTGGACGCTTCGTATTTGTTAAATATGCCTAAACAGGATAGAATTTGGTAATTAATGGGTATAAAGTGATGGAGCAATTCTGGATTCATTGCTTTTTAAAGGTTCTAATGTTTGGGGGCTAGTCTACTACCACATAGTGGCTAAGGTCGTTGGCAATGGTGACCACTTAAATCAGCAAATATTCAGTCTTATAATGTTATAAAATTCAAATTGACTCAATTGCTTGCCCTGGCTAGTGGTTGTCTGACACGAGTGTGTCCTGCATTCTGCTAATGGACTTCTTGTTAGAAGCAGCAATCCCCCATAGAATCATTTCCGTGGAAATGGCAGCAATTTGTCCATAATACGTTTTGAAATGGGACAAGAAGCAACTTCTGATAATGTTTATGAAAAACAAACGATTGATTAAGAGCAGATGCTGAATCAATTGTTTCTATTTTGAACTCATTCCAGTGGTGAAATTGACTTATATTTGCTTCGTAGAAATCATGTCCTTGAACATTTCTTTTTGACTCTTTTCAGCTTGCATTCTGAGTAGGTTTATTTTTCTTGTAGACATACACAAAATATGTTTGACATACAACTTACTACATGAGGTAATTACCAATAGTATTTCACATTAAATTTGAGAGAATGTCGTCCCTCCTTCCTCGACACGAGCTAATGTTGCCTTGACATGTGTGAATTACATGACCTTGTGTTTGATGTGGGACAAAAAGAGTAATATTTCAGCATGGCTTCTTGTCTTACTGGTTAATTTTCCTCATAACATCCTTGATTTAGTTGTTTGTTAAAGTGCACCATGTACATAAATTCCACCCTCCGATTATAGTTGGGGAATGCAGAAATATCTTTCTTATATGTCTTCACTGTGGTTTGACAGAGCTGTTCGGGCAATGGGTGAGACATTGAAACAGAATCGTCTTTTGAGAGAACGAGATGGTTTCAAGTCATTTCCTGGTTCTCCAAGTGAGAATGACAACGAGACAGGCCTCAAGAAGGACGTAAGCTTATTCCACTTTGGTCTTGTGTTATGATGTCAGGACTTCAATTCTTCACTGTTTCAAAGTCCTGCAATATATCTTGGTGTTTCTTGCCTTGCCACACTGGTTTACTTAGGGGTTTCACCATGATGCTTGGGCCAAAATCTGTCCCAAAGTGGCTCTACTGAATTAAACTGGCAGCAAGTATGTAGGAGTGAAAATTCATTACTTTTGGGCTAACATATGCATGAAAATCCAAGACTCCTATAATTATGCATTTTTCTTAGAGGCGCATTTTTTTGGGTCCTGACCTTATTGATCACAGTAGCGCAATATTCCCACCTCACGTGGGAGTTGATTTTGTTGTTTTCTGTCAGAGGTTTTGTTGGCTACTGGCTGTGGTCTTTAATCTTGTATCTGCCGGTTCAGGCTGCTGATCTTGGCAGTGGAGAAGAGATTTCTAGTGCAAGATCCTCTTTACATGCTTTTGACGGGGAGGCCAGTCTGCAACGGGCAATGTCATTGCCATCCTCTCCTCACGACTTTGGGGGTCAGGGTCTACAGAGGAATCCCCACGACTATGCCACAAATGATGTAATGGTCTGTGCTTGGAACAAGATTTTGGAGTCAGGAATGTTTGACGACAAGCCTCTCCTTCCTTTCCAAGAGTGGAATATTGATTTCTCAGAACTAACTGTGGGAACTCGTGTTGGAATTGGTAAGATATGGTACACGTGACAAACCTACTTCATGCACTCTATCCCTGCATAAAATGTTAAATTTTGCAATGTTGATACAAAACTTTGCCTGGGTCATGTGTTCCCATTCCACGGCTCTATGGCTCATCTCCAATTACCTCAAAGCTTAAGCATTTGATTTTGATGTTAGCTGAAGAATTGATGCAAGAAAACTGCACTTCACCGAGCCCATCCAAAGGGATTCATCTTCATGTTTTGGAACTGAATATCTGTTTCCTTGGCGTCAACTTTTTAGCAAGTGGGGTGTTCTTGGGGTGTCTAGCAATGTCTCACTTTCTTGTAGTGATGCAAACCTTGTAGTTGTTTCAGATGATGCAAAACTCTCTAAGGTCGTGCGCTTAGCTAGTAATGTGTACTTTGCAAACTCATATTTCAGCATGTTAAGTGTAGTCCTTCTATTTTCCCAGTCTTGTTCTTTTAGAAGCTTAGAACGAGCATCTGCTCATGTCACACCCTTGCTGGTTAGAAATGTGCATCCTGTGAAATAAATGTTGTATTGCTTCCAGGCTTTTTCGGAGAAGTGTTCCGTGGAATCTGGAATGGTACGGATGTTGCCATCAAGGTTTTCCTGGAGCAGGATTTGACTCCTGAAAACATGGAGGACTTCTGCAACGAAATAGCAATTCTCAGGTGTTTCTATTTGGTTCTTTTTCCTGCACTGCCTTGTTTTTTGTTTTTTTTTTTTTCTTTCACTCTGATATTCAAATCTAACTGTCATGATTCTGTATATCACTTCAGCCGGTTGCGACACCCAAATGGTAATGCTCTTTTGCATTCACGATCTATATTATATCTGATATCCATCATTAATGTTTCTTGACCATTGTGTGTTTTTGTTGGTCTTTTTCGTTATTATTGCAGTCATTTTGTTCCTTGGAGCTTGCACTAAGCCTCCACGCTTGTCAATGGTCACTGAGTACATGGAAATGGGATCCTTGTATTATTTGATCCATTTGAGCGGTCAAAAAAAGAAGCTTAGCTGGCGACGAAGATTAAAAATGCTGCGTGACATATGCAGGTGTGTGCAAGGGCAACTAGTATGTTATCTTTACCTTTTGTGTTCTCCTTTGATGCTCTTTGTGTGGGATGTAAACTGATCATTCTTATCCCAACATAGGGGGTTAATGTGCATACACAGAATGAAGATAGTTCATCGCGATCTTAAAAGTGCCAATTGCCTTGTAAATAAGCATTGGACGGTCAAGATCTGTGATTTTGGGCTATCAAGGATGATGATAGATATCCCGATCAAAGACTCGTCATTGGCTGGAACCCCAGAGTGGATGGCTCCTGAACTTATCCGTAACGAACCTTTCACGGAAAAGTGTGATATATTTAGCCTTGGCGTCATAATGTGGGAGCTCTGCACTCTGAAAAGACCATGGGATGGTGTAACACCTGAGCGAGTATCTTCCTCTTCCCTTCTCTAGAATACACTGATTAGTTCTTGATATACACTATGGAATTGTCTAAATCAAGGGCATTACTCTTGATTTTGCTTTGTTCAGGTAGTTTATGCAGTTGCCAATGAAGGATCAAGGCTCGACATTCCTGAGGGTCCTTTGGGGCGACTTATTGCAGGTACCTTGGTATTTCTGGCAGTAATTTTTTCCGTAAATTAGCAGTAGGTTCTGGGTTTATGAGTCTATAAGTTCGTTTGGCTTACTTATAAGCACTTACAGGCATCTAATATCCTGTTCGAATTCGGATTGTTTTTGTAATTCATTGTAGATTGCTGGGCGGAACCACATGAACGTCCAAGCTGTGAAGATATTCTCTCGCGTTTGCTCGACTGTGAATATGCACTCTGCTGAGTTCCACCATGCCTCCGAAATCGAAAACAGAGGTGTTCATATACTTCTATACACTTGTACCCTCGACTCAAGTTGTAATGCTTTTATACCTTAAACTCATGATGAGGTAAAAGAAAGAATAGGGTGAGTGTGAAAGTAACTATTGCGTGACTTGCAAATCGTGGTTTTCCCATATGTTATGTTTGTAGCGCACCCGAATTTTGCAGAAATCTCAATGTTGAGCAAGTAGAGTACTTTTCGATCTATAAAACCTGTGAATGAAGAACTGTAGTTCAATTTCAATGTAAGCATTATCAGGGTCTGTTGGTGATGGACGATACACTCGAGTCACATCAATCTCAGTTTGATCGATGTTGGTGGTAAAGTAATTGTGTTACCTAGTAGATTTGATGTCAGTTTATATCGTCATTGCTGTGATCAAAGTCAGGCTAACTCAGGCCGCTATACGAACCAACCAGATGAGTTGCTGTGTGTAGGGATTTGTCTTTATTGTGTTTTGATGCTGGTTTGATTTGTTTGTTTTATAAATGTTCGGTTTTGCTCTTAAGACTCTGTAGATCTATTGATCTTGGATGGAAGTGAGTTTCTGTAATGCAACTATGTTTAAAAACCATCGAAATGAACTGCTTGTGAATATAAACAACTATAATGCCTTTGCACTTTGCTCGATTCCAAATTGTTCACCATGTTTCTGGCTGAAAACTACTTTTTTTTTCTTTTTTATTTGTTGAAACGTCTAATCGGACCTAATTTTCATTCTTTTTTTTTATTTTTGAAAGGATGCATCCACATGTTTTGATGCTATACAATCGAAATCCTTTAAAATTGGTTGTGTAAGGGTTGGGAAATATATATAGAACAAAAAGGGATGAACTTCTAGGATAGTGTTAAAATTTTCGGATTTAAAAATTGAAAATTATGAAACTGTTTAAAGATTTAACATTCATTATCCGTTTGCAATGGTAAGGAAATGTAATTCGTTTATCTGATAAAATAAAAAATTTTGATTTTAAATATTTAGAGTTTATATGTTATTATATATGGGATTAGTCTTTATGCTGCAAACGGCAGTTACTGTTTTAAACCATAAAAAATAATCATTTTGAATTGTATATTTTTGTCACTTTTATTTTCTTTTTCCTTTATAATTGTTCAGCAAATAAGATGATTAAGAAAATTATGTTAAAAAAGATGAAAATTATCACTTTTGTTACAACTCATGTCACAAAAATAAAATTTCATCAAACAAAAAAAACATCACATAATCCCTTATCTTGGATGTCATGGTTCAATTTTTTTGTTAGGTTGATTTATTGAATATTACAAACACGATATATGTCATTCTTATTATAAAATGGTATTTTTTGAATTTTATAACACCTTCTAGAGCGTGTTTTACAACACGTGTGAGTTTTCCATTACATATATGCTATGGAGGAGAGGAATAAAAGATTGTTTCAGCATTGATGGAAGATGCCCGAGAAGATAGCTTGTGCTGTTATTTTATCTGTGCTTGTGCTGTTATTTTATCTGTGCAAAGTAGATGCTAAAGAGATAGGTTATGTTTAGCTGTTTTGGTGTTAAAACTAGTGTAAGGGATACTATAAAGTGGGCTGATGTTTGAGATTAATAAAATTAATTTTATTGATGAAAAAAATTATTGATTTAATATTATTGGTTATGAATAATTTCTGTAAATTTTTTTTTCGATTAAAACATATAACTCAAATAATCTTGAGAAATTGTTTTAGTTTTATGAAACGGAATAAAAAAAAAACAAATAAAGATGATAAATTTCATTTAAAATAGAACACAAATATAGACGGTAAAAATATAGAAAGAAATGACAAACAAACCCCTACCCACTAACCCACCGGGCCACCCCTCATCTCCCTCTCTGTTCATTCCACCGGCTCCCTCGTCGCCTCCTCTCCTTTCGCCGCCGCCGCCGCCGCCGCAGCCGCCGCGGTCGCTATCACCGCCGATCAATGGAAACCCTAATCGCACCCACCCCTCGCCCTCGCCCTCCACCACCGCCACCGCTACAACCACCGCGGCCGTTCCCATCCCGCGACGACCTCTGGTCGGAACCCGCGACATTCACCCTCATCAAAGCCTGGGCGAACCACCGCCACATCGCACACTCCAACCAAATCCACCACAACAATGATGGCGCTCACAGGCAGAGTCACTGGAAACTCGTCGCCGATGCCGTCAACGCCGTCCACGGCCACAGTAAGAAGAGTCGGAGAACCGATGTGCAGTGTAAGAATCGGATTGATACGATTAAGAAGAAGTATAAGGCCGAATTGGCTCGCATCAAGGGGAGGGATGGTGAGGGTGGGGATTACGTCAGCCCTTGGCCGTTCTTTGATCTGTTTCATTCCGTTGTTAGCAAGGAGGAGAAGGAGAGGGAGAAGAAGGCGGTTGTGGTGAAGAGGAAGCGATCGAGGTCGAGATCAGAATCGCTGATGATGACGGTGAAGACACCGCTGATTCCGACTCCGATCAGGGGACCGAGGTCGGCCATGTCGAAGAGGCCGGCAGTGGTGGATGGATCGTTTTTTAGGAGGAATTTCGGTGCTGCGGCTGCTGTTAAATCTGGAGAGAGTGATGGTGATGATGAGGAGGAGGAGGAGAGGGAGAATGGTGGATCGGAGACGGAGGAGACGATTAGGGGAGAGGAGGAGGGGTGTAGGGAGCTGGCGAGGGCGATAACGAGGTTTGGCGAGGTGTACGAGAGGGTGGAGGTGATGAAGCAGGAGAGATTGGTGGAGCTTGAGAAGCAGAGGATGCAGTTTTTGAAGGACTTGGAGTATCAGAGGATGAAGTTGTTGATGGATACTCATTGGTTCGGGAGGAGGAAGCGGGCGAAGGGGTCTGATGATGCTGGTGAGTCGGTGATCGCATTGGTTCTGTTGGTGGAGTTTGTTCTTGGATGTATTGATTCAGTTTTAGTTGTTGGTTGTTGTTTTGGATCAAGCGTTTTTCTGGTAGACTTGTGTTATCTCTGTCTTGGTTGTGGGGTGCCTTTGTGGAATAGGATGGATAGGAATGGATTTGAGTTAAAGGTTCTCCAATCCGCTTGTGATCGACGTAGTCGTAACTCCAAAACTAAATGTTGATTGCATGAAGAGGTCATATCACATGTTTTTTTAGCGCAGGAAGCCCTTAGTGAATGGTAGCTATGATCGGCATTGTGTTTTCTGTAGTCTGTGCCATGGTAGTCATGTAGGAGAAAGCAGGTGTTGCTTTCTGGTACATGATGATATACGAGGTCTAGCTGGTTGTGTTATATAGGATGTTAGTGTAGACTAGCGCTCTTCTTTCCGTGCAGGAACTTGCTATCTGTGTAGTGTTTACTCTTTCATTATTTCATACCCTTGCCCTGGTTTAGTTTATCTGCTATGGCATTTCCATTTTCAGTACTTTGGATTGTCATTTTCAGCATTTCAAAATTGATGTGTTGTGGTGTATGGTTACTTGGTGATTTAAGAGGCAAAGAGTTTTATGGGTTCATCTGAATGTGCATCAAATAATTGGTTATGCTGGTTCGTAACTGTGATATGTATGTGTCCTGTTTCGGAAATTTTATCGATCCTGCTTGGCGCCATTGATACTGTTGCTGGGGGTGGTTAGACTGTTGGAGTGGCAGTGTTACAGAGCCTTTCTTTGCCCTTGGAGCAAAGTTTTTGTGTTACTCATCATCCTTTTTTGTTTCGGCATCTTTGGTTGATTGAAAGTTAAACAGGTTTTCCCTGGGTTTCTATAAGGGCTTCAGCTTTGTATTTTCTCCGTTTGGTCATTAGTAGATTTCTTATCCTTCCTTACATGTTCTTTTCCTTGATTGGTCATGTGAATATGTTGTGAAATGGGAGTTAAGCTGGCGATACTGATTACATGGGGCAGGAGTTGAAATCTCTTCGTACAGAGCTTTTGTTTACCCTTAACTTGCTTATGATGCTAAGAACTTCTTTCCTGGAATTCTGCATGTGGGACGCTCAGCATTGTATCAAGAATCATAGCTTATAACCTTAGGTTGACCGTGAACTCATTGCCAGTCATCATCCTCATTTTAGCCTGCGGAAGACCTTGTCAGTTTGGAAGCAGTTTAATACAATACCATATGAATGCACTATTTTGTTTACGATGGCTTTGTATGAGTTTTACATGTTTGCTGGAGTTGTTTCCTATCAGTTTGAGCATTAAGCTCTTATATAGTTTTATTGGTGGTAGAATTCAGAACACCATTAAGTGACTGGCATATATCGAGCTGTGAAACTCCTTGCCACATTAGTGTACTATAAATTTGGGTTTTGTGGATCAATGATGTGCTTCTGAGTTTCGTTGGTGTGCTTTGTAGCTTCCTAAGATTTTGAAAAGGGACTCTGAACTTCATTCTGGAAAATTTGGTAACCAGGCATAGGACTTGCAAATAGGATGCAAGTATGGTAGTAGTATGTTTGAAATAAAGGGATTCTTCATTTTTTTTCCATATGGAATTAAATTGTAGCTTGTGGTGGTTTCTCGACCTAACTAGTTCCTCATTTTCTGTTTGCAGAGAGTTCCTTGTAGGTGTCGTAAATGGTGTAATCGAAGGCAGGTTCCCTGATTGTTTCTTGAAGGTACCTAGTAGAATTCTGGTCACCAACTTCCCTTACTTGTGCATGTAGTTCCGCTCATTTCTGTGCATATCTGTAGTATCCTTTTCTTCAAGCGTGCGGTTCCTGTTCCTTGTATGATTCTATTAGGTGCTTCTGCAAAATGAGCAGAGGAATGTTAGCAACTGAAAGGCTTTTGGTATATGTTAGTAATCTTTGGTTCTCATTTCTTCACATTAGCCTTTTTTATCCTTGCACTGGTGCTGTATTTTGTGTTGGTATCTCCACTATGCTGTCTGAACTGTTTGAACCGTCGTCTTCTGGTTTGCTAGTAGCCGCTGTTAATATCCTGGGTCTTTCAGAATTGGTTGCTTGGGCCGAGAAAATATGACTTGCTGGATAAAGTAACTTCTGGTGTTTCGAGGTTGTTGGGATATGGCATGATCCATTCTGAGATAGATGTCAATGATAACATTTGACGGGGCTGTTATATGTACGTTATAACGTATATATATCCTGCAGCAGACGTACGCAACTAGACATGTATTAGGATCTCAATTTTGATGGTGTTTGGCTGGACCGTAACCCAAGTTTATCCACAGTGCATGCATCATGTGTGGTTTAGTGTTATCGATTTCAGCTTGTGCAGGAGTTGCTTGTCTTTGGATTTGACGGGGTTGCATCTGTAGCGCGGTAATGTTAGGTTCAGTGCCGTGTAAGTTGTCAGATATTCTGATGCTGCTCTGCTGCTGCGCCATATAAGCTTTAGTCACCATAAGGTCTTCATCCAGTTATGCCGTGCTCATCAATGAGGCAAGGTCAGTGATTCGATGGCCATATTGATCTTTCTTGATCTCATTCGTTGGATATATGAAACCTGAGGTTGGGATGAAGAGTGGAGGTTGGCTGGGTTGATGGTGAATCCGTGAATCAAAGTGAATACTCCCTGATCTATTAATTTTCAGAATCAAAGATGAGAAAAGGGACGAACGGACGAGCCGTCTTCATAATCCAAACATACAAATGTCTACGCAAATCCTATTCAGCTGTCGTAGGAAGATTCGCGATCAAGCCATCCTACAATATTGTGGCTTGGACTGCTATGCTACTCTGGATTGGAGAGAACCTCCTCGATGAAAGAAAATTTTAATCTTAGGTCATCAAACATCAATAACATTATAACTACAGGTATATATGATTATTTATACAAATATAACCGATGACTTATCTGCTTCAGCAATGGAGGATTACTTGACATACGCATAGCTTGGAATTCGTTCTATTTCGTGAAGATCCCCTTGCTCGTACATGCATCTGGTTCGATCCGGCCTCCTGCAGGGAAGATAATCTCTGAAAATCATCATTTCTGAGTAGATTATCAACCGATCGAGTCAACTTATACGGTCATATCATGTGTTTTTTCATGTGATGAAGATCAAACTATATTGATTTCGAAATTTATATTATACTCCTTATCTTAAGAATCACGAGTAGTACATTCATGAAACGTGCATCAACGGTCGAAAAATAATCAAGGTAAAGTAAATTGTATTCATATTTTTATAATTAGCATGTCTGGACATGGAAAGGACATCGTGATCTTTCCATCATTCCATGTATATTCGTTTGTTGATGGAGAGTTTTGTGAGCTAGCAAGAGAGAATCCCAATGCACCAAACAAAAGGAGAAAAACATGGAGCTTTTCTTTGAGGTGGGGACACCAAAATCAGAATCTAAGAACACCCAAATCTAGTGAAACAAACAGGTGTTTTTAGAACCTTTGTATGAAATGAATGAATGAGGAGACAACTTCGATAAATAAATGAATAAACAGTGTCACCCCTACTGATCCTATCATTCCAACCATACTGTTTGACTATTAATAGTATGCACAATATGTACGAAGTATCAAGTAGGTGCATATGCACATACTGTGTTATAGAATAGCTTAGGACATGTTTGAACTCGTTGTTGTTTCATGTTTTTTTTCGTTGATGGATGAAATAAAAATATTTTGTTTTTGTTTTTCAAACGAATGAAATAGAAATATAAATTAGAAAACTAAAAAAACTAATTTTAATTTCTTAATTTTTATTCATCTTAGTACAATATTCAAAATTTTGTTTAGTGTTTTCATTGTTTTTTTTTTCTATTATAAATTATCCTTTTCACATTTTAAACAACGATATCAAACATCTCCTTAATGTTCTTGTTCCCACAATTAAAGGGATGTTTGATATTTCTGCTTAAAATTGAAGAAACAAAAATCAATAACAAAAATAAAAACAAAAATCAATAACGAAAATCGAAATCACTTTACAAAATATAATGATTATATGTAAATCAAATACTGTATTCATATGAAACAAGAAACACAAACAAAAACCCATTTTTTATGGTTTTCTGTGTTCTGTATCCGTTTCATCCATTTTATAAAAACTAAAAACAAAAAAGATATCAAATAATTCTGTTTTATCAATATATAAAACAAAAATTAAAAATTAAAAATTAAAAATAAAAATGATATCAAACGATCCATAAAAATAATTGACTTGGAAATAAGCAGCCTGTCCCATTGTCCCCGCGCGAGGATCTTTCATGAGAAAAGCTCATAATTATAATATAAATAAGATCATGTTTATCTCTTCTCCCCTAAACCCTAAAACTTAAGGGTCACGAGATTATCTAAGTTAATATATATATATATGTCTTTTGTATAAGTAAGAATAGTTTGTTGAATGAAAATATTGAAAGAATCAACAAAACATGACACGCTTAGGACATGAAATTCTTTCCATGAGCTTCAAGTACAAGGGCACTCTCATCATATACAGAATTAATGAACGGTTCGTTACATGTTTTCTCCTAAAACTCCTTATGAACAATTTAGTACTTTGCAGTGGAATAGAGAATCTGAAATAGATATGTGAATCGACAGAGGTGCTTAAAAGAGCATAAATAGTGCATATCAGATTTAAAGTATTTATGTGTTGCAACATATTTGGTGCAAAACAGATATATGTTGATATAAACATGTACAGTATAGCTATTTAATGCAAATGTACCTTGTGATAAGTTGTATGAATAAATAAACTGATCTTATTCCCAAGTACATTACACAGTTCCTTCCTCACGTTGTGACTGTTAAGCTTATCAACAGATAGAAAAACAAAGTGAAGATACAAATTTATAAAGACTAAGTTTCTTATATTGTTTAATTCAATTAGAATCTGAAAACTAACAGTTGATCAAAATTTTCAAGTTATATATCTTGGTATAAGACACTGTGTAGTATAAGCTGAATTCGATTTATTTGCTACCGAATTAGTTAAGCTTTCAATGAGCTAACTTGGAATTCTATTAATTTGGTTATATCACTAATCTATATCTTCGAGTTCTAAAATTATTTCTGAGTAGAACCTATCATTTTATGGGAGAATCATGAATTATAAAGTTTTGTAACTCCCATCTAAAGGGAAAAAAAAAAGTAAATGGGAGTAACATTTTTGATATAAAAAAAAGGAGTAATATTTTTGGAAATGAAAATAAAAAGGAGTACTACATTTCAACAGATATTAAGAGAAGCAAGGAAATGACAAACATGAAATGTTTGAATGTGCACGTGAACACTGCATCAAAATCTCTTATTTTTCCTTCGGTATATATGAACACTTACATTCTCCAAAATATAAGGTGATCTAGTGAAGTATTGAATGCATCTAATTCACACATCTTGCATAATTTATCTCAGTGTGCTTAGTCCATCATTGATCACATTAATTTTAAGCTTCAATTTTAAACACTAGATTCAAAATGCGACTAGACCTGATCTGAGCTTTATAACGAGGAAACTGGTCGGAAAATATGTAATTGTATACTTGTACAGTATACTAATTGAGATCATAGGCATGTACAAAGCGCCACCTAAAGTACTTGAGGGTTATTGAGATCTTAAGCTTAATTAAAGCATGTATGGTTATCATGATATATGATGAGCATTGGGTTTATAGTTCCTTACATGGTTTATATCTGAATTATATATCAAATCATCAATCAAGCACTCAATTAATGTCTCTTACGATGCTTAATCTATCCCATAAATTAGTTCAAATTTATATCCAAACAGTTCAATCACAATTCTCAGCTCAAATGCAATAGCTATTTATATCACAATCATCTTACAACATCGATTGTATTAGAACCAATTATTCCAATGTCAAATGTATTTGAACCAATTATTACTAGACCTCAATGTAGATTAAAAAAATAAAAATCAACAATAGCAATCAAAATTGATGCATCTCATTAATCAAACTCATATATAAATGACTATATATATAGTCAAACATCAAGCTAGCAAGGATAAATGAAGAATACCTTGCAATATATAATCCAGCACTGCCTCCAAACCCCAAACACAGTCATCTCAAGAGAACCTCGAAGAGGAAGCAGAAGAAGAGCTAGAGCTAGACTGATGATCCCTCAATCCCATCATTCCCATCCCCGCCACCTCAGACGTCCCACCTGCTCCAGTCACCACCAGCCCCGCGGTGGCAGGCCCCGCCACGGTCCTCTTCTTCTTCTTATAAGGAATCCCTCTAGCTTTCGCCTGACACTCCTTAACTTCCCTCAGATAAACCCTTATACCGCTGCTCGCGAAAGGGTTTGTCTCAGGGGAGCCTCCGTTCTCCTCATAGGCCGCCCTGAGACGGCCTATGAGGGAGTCCAGGCTCCCCCAGGCCTGTCTGAGAGGACAAGGGCAGGGAGCCGGGGGCTCGGGCTGCCCGTAGAACATGCAAGCCTGCATGTGAACCTTAGTTTTACCAAACTGATCCAGGTAACGTAGGAAATCCATCACGTGGTTGAAGTTACAATGGGCCAAGGCCACTGGCGGCCTCTGGTTCCTCAGGTACTGGCCGAAGGTGTTCCAGTCCCGTCGTTTCTGGGATTCGTAGCGGCTCGGGGTCGTCGGTTCGTTGTTCTGGAGGGCTTGCTGGTGGTGGTGGTGGTGGTGGTCCGGTATGGCGAGGCCCGGTAATGATGATCTTGATGATGATGATGATGATGAGTGGTGGTTTTGATGATCCATATGTGATGAACTTGATTGTTATGTCACATATAGGATCTTGAGGTAGTGTTTAGTTTGATATATGGAATAATATTGAAGGGTTTTTTTAGCTTGGTTTGGTATGTTTTCTAGGTTTTTGGTGGATGATATTGGGGATGAATTATGAAGAGGAGGAGGAGAATAGTAAGAGTGTATAGGAGTGGGGGGAGGCAGAGATCAAATCATGTGCCTATTGAGTAGACATGAAATGGCCATATATGCTCCCAAAGTTGCTTTATTCTTCAGCAACCATAAAATCCGCATCTGGTATCCTTCTATGATGTATCCATGGTTTTTTTGGAAATTTGACCGTTTCTTATATTTTAGATAAACCGTCCTTTGTTATATAATTGGTTGAAAATATAATGAGCAATATAAAGGTAGCTAGTCACGTGATACTTTTGTTATGATCTAAATAATTATATATATATATATATATATTAGATGATGATAAAAGAAGAGCTCAATCGTCAAAAGATAACCTACAGAAAAAAAAAAGAGTTGTAAAACCATTATAGCAATTTCACAATATCATTTGCATCTTAACACTTATAGTTAGTTTCTTGAGAGCTAACTGGATGTCCATGGATAGCTAGCTCCTTTGAAATCATTCGATGATGTTTCTTTGAAATCATGGTGAAGTCCCTTCATTGTGAGTCTTGTGACACATATCAACAATGGCCTCTATGGGGATGTTTTTTTTTTTCTCACGAAACTCTTGCATCCTTTTTCTTTTCTTGAAAATTAAATGTAAGCAGCCTTTTTATTTTATCATGAGATAATTAGATCAGGTTCGACTTTTTTTAGGACGGCGTGCTCTTCAATCGCGAATATTAGTCTTAAAAACATACGAGGAGTGATAGTATATGATATGATGGAGAAATAATAGTGATCAACAGAAAGAATATATAATTCATCACAATTATTTTTGTCATTGTCTTGGCTAGCTAGCTTGGTGAATTGAATTGAATTCTGTCATAGATGAATCAATATCTTCGCTGTTTTAAGTACGTACTTGTAACTGGAGTGCAACAGCAAACCTAAATATTACAGTATGAGTCCTTTTTTTATTTTCAATCATATTTAGTAAAGTCCATTTTTTAAACATTGATGTTTATGGATAATAATCCGGCCTATTGTCTTAACCTTAATCTAGATATCTGTGGTTACTTATCCAAACTTTACCAAACTAAGCATAGATAAACCGCACATGAGAGTACTCTGGATATTATTTTACTTCATTTATATTTTAGACTTAATTGATAATCTATATTCTATAATCGAAATTTATATAGATGAATAGGGGCGGCATACGTGACCAAAAGAATTACTGTACCACATGCTTGGTTGTTAGGACATCTAATATATATTGTCAATTGCATTTGTGTGGATGAAACATGATCAGTCCCCAAAAAGACGTTGAAAAAGAAAGAGAACAGTGATGAATGATGTAATCAACATGGTTTTTTTTTTTAAGTGAGCATATCATTTGCCCGTAATGTCAGACGCAGATTGCAACGTTGTATTGAAACTGCGTTACTTAAAGACACATCTCTTGACGTTATTTTTAATAGTCAGTAACTTCAATTCCCTATTCATATTCTAAATCTATACTAACGTTAGTTTTTAGCAATTTGTATTTGAAACACGATATTTGATCATTTCATTGACCATTTATGAATCGACCTTCAGCTCAATCACACACATATATATATAGAGCAAAATCATCAAAGTTAAAGAAAATACTAATAAACGTTATTAGCACTATGGGAGTACCCTATATTATGAACTATGACTTATAAACATGATTTAAACTCATAACTTCAATATCACTCATAACTTCAATATCACATTGATTTAGATATCATGTTGAGTTATAATCAATATTTTTTATCTTAAGAGTCTTAGACTTGCTCTATTAAACGAAGTTGCATCCATATAGCTGTAGCATAGTGTTTCCACATGGTAGATATATATCGTACAAACAATATTGTTGATAAAAGGAATAAAATCAACACAATCCACATTCAACATGTACATTTTGGGAAGATGTGCAAGTTGATCCCTTCATTTTTTTCTTTTCCCCCATTCTTAATTTCTCTATGGTAGGGAGCATAGAAACTGGGTGGGCAGGGTGAAAATTGGGAAAGCACCTGATCTGATCAATCAACGTAACAAAATTGCCCCCCCAATTATATCAACAATCAAAGTTGCATTGATGTGAGACCAGCAATGTCTATAGCTTGTAGAGCTCCAACCTTGGTGGGTCCATTGAGAATATTTCATCCAACCATCCATTCTTTAATCTTTCTAAGATTCCTCAAGCTGCGTTCATTTTCTTCACACCCATTATTATGCTACTCCAATCACTTATCAATATGATATGAAACTTTCTGTTCTATTTGTAATGGCCGGTCTCAATGTGAAATTCACTTAAGTTCGTTACTCTAGTGCTTATAAGCGTGCATGACTGTATCGTAAACTTCCTGTAATCCACGAATAGGATTAAACTCGCTTAGGTTGCGGATTACATTTATATAAACAAAATCATATACAGTAGTATTTAACGATTAATGGCATCAGCCACGAGGCCCACGACGATGATGGAGTGAGATGGGTCATGATCAGGGACAATGAGCAATGTTGATGTAGCTCAAGACAACCGGCAATGACCACAATGTCGATAGCGTAGTTCAGGATCGAGTGCGATAGGTCATGACTCGTGGGTGATAGCGATGATATAATGACGCTGAGACAT
Source organism: Drosera spatulata (assembly GCA_035668315.1). Taxonomy (NCBI): domain Eukaryota; kingdom Viridiplantae; phylum Streptophyta; class Magnoliopsida; order Caryophyllales; family Droseraceae; genus Drosera; species Drosera spatulata. The sequence continues at coordinate 24,975 of JAOVYX010015291.1, forward strand.
TCGTAGCAGTGTATAACAGGACAGGCGAATCCAAAAAGTGAAACAATGATACTGTTCGAGAATTAGCGAAACATATCATAAATATATATGTGTGCTATAATATTTTAAACTCATTTCGGACATGTAATTAAGCTCCTGATTGGCTGATTTCTGATCCACAAATCCTTCTCTTTTGGCCGGATTCGTTTTTCCTTTCCCTCAACTGTCGATTTATGGTCTGATTTGGTGAAGTCAGGTTCTCTTTTTACGTGAGCATGGCACCATTCGCGCAATCGCGCTTCTAGATAAAACAAAGTTGCCGACTTCTAATCACTTTTCGCCGGAGTTTAGTTGGTAATTTTTGTTCACTTCTAAACAAGAAGCTTCAAGATAAACATTATCACGTATCAGAATCTTACAAGTTCTGTACTGCGAATTTAATTATGATCGAAGTCAAATCGATGACTGGTGTATTTGATTTACTGACTTATGCCATCCAGAAAATCTCGCGATTAATTAAGAGAAATCCCAACAATCGCAGCGCTAAAATGCACACGAATGAATGAGCAAAAACGATATCCATTTTTAGAGAGGCAACCAGGCCTGACATGTGAATTGCTCAATGCCCAATCCCACCAAGCCCATCAAATTAACTTGGGCTGGCCCAAACACTGGCCTTCCATGGACTTGCCTTAAGCCCAGTCCCCATATGTCGGCCCACCCTTATGCATTAGTACTTTTAAAGATAAGGATACGAAAAGAATTCTTCTCTGTACTATACATACAAGCTGAGAGCGATGTTGACTCAACGTGAATAAGTTTCTCAAAACACAGTCAAACAAGTCATTCAGTGATCAGAATTCACCTTCACGGGAACAAAATTTACCGCACAGGACAGTCTACAGACAAGCTCACAGTACTCCCAACAATGGATTTTATTACTGTGACAAGTACTAACCTGCAACACATTTGCAGCAGAATCTACAGCATCAACAAAAGTTACCGAAGTGCGATCGTTTGTACACATCGGTTAAGAACCCCTTTTATTCAACCGTCAGTTTTGACATTAAACATCTAAATACAACACACACATAATAACAGATGATTATCCTTAATATTCCTCTCGAGAGTTTTACCTGGCAAAACCCTTCTTCCTGTTTGTTCCCCTCGGCCGCCCCACCGTCCGCTTCGCAGGCACCTCCTCCACGACCTCGACCTCGACCTCGACCCAATCGACCACCACCTCCCTCTTCACCTTCGCGGACACCGGCTTCCTCGGCGGCCGCACCCACTTCCCCTCCACCCACTCCAAGTGCGCCCTCACTCTCCCCCTCTCATACCACACCTCCTCGCCACTCTCCTCAAACCTCACAAAATACGAATCATCCATTCTCCTCTCAATGACCGTCCCCGCCCACCAGCCGTCGTTGTCGTTGGCCTCGACCTGATCCCCTACCACGAACCCGTCGGGGGTGTCCACGACGGGCGGGGCGGGGCGGATGTCGGAGGGGGAAACGACTTCCCTTAGAGGGTTGGGGTCGAGGGGGTCGTCGTCCAGGAGGGTGGCGTACTGGACTGTGTACGACTCCGGTGAGAGTCGTGCAACGATCGTGGCCACGTAATAGGAGCCCTTGAAGCCCTCGTCTTGACTCGAGATCTCCACGATTGAGCCTCGGGTGTAGCGGGGCGGGGACGCCGGGGTGGTCATGGTTAGGGTTTTGGTGGTTGGTGATGGAGTAAATTTTGAGTGAGCCGGATGTGATTTGGGTAGATATATGAGAGAAAGGTTGTACTTAGGGAAACTGTTGTGGTAAATATGGAGAATTTATGCTACGATTCATGGATGGTTCAAAGATTTCAGCTGCATCGTGACTCGTGTTTCACTGCTTAAACGTTGATTGTTTTTTTTTTTTTTTTTCAAAAAAGAACTTAACAACTCTTGTCGTATGTTGACCTCTTTGACAATAAAGGAAAAACACTACTGATTACTGTATTTCATAATTGATATATCTCAAGGAGATTAGATACTCAAATCCTATGACACCAAACCATATTTAATAATCCTATGACACTAAACAATATTTAATAATTCTATGACACTAAATAATATTTAATAATTCTATGACACTAACATGTTCATGCAATAATACAGGTCAAATTTCGTTACAAAAAAACAGAAAATCTATACGTGACTATAAAAGAAAATAGTCAACCATGGTGGTCTAAGCTTTACTGCCTAGTTGTCAGATGCATAAAGCTGGTACCAAGGGCGGAACCAGAAACTTTTGGTGAGGAGAATCGAAATTTTTTTAAAGAAATATTAATTTTTAATGTTTATTTTATTTTATATTTTAATATTTTGTATTTTATGTTTATTTTATTTATGTGTTTTATATTTCTTATTTTATCAAAATACAGTATTTAATATTTTTTTCATTGAAAAATTAGTTTTATTTGATAAATTGATTTTAATTTTTATTATTAATTTTTTATTTCTGGTTTTCAATACTTTGAATAACAATACCAACAACCTCGGAGAAAAATCTTTAAAAATTAACCTATCATACAAAAAAGATATTGACAATATAATTTGAACAAGTTAAAACCATGCCAAAATCGTAGTCCTGTAATGAAAAAAAAGAAACAAGAAAAAAAGAGAGAAAGAGAGAGAAACAAGGGACTTGTGGAGGCTACTCTTTTGGCTTTGTTGGGCCTGGGCGTGGCTGAAATTGGACCTTGAAACCGCCTTCTTTTTTTCTTTAAATTGAAATTGAAATTAAGAAGTAAAAAGAAGCATTAAATGGTCATCGGACTCCAACGTAGGACCCAATATGGAAAACTCTTTCCTTTGTATATATTTTTTAATTATTATCTTCGTTTTAAAATAATTATATCGTTTTTTATTTTATTCTGTCTCAAATTATTTACAATGTTTTAATTTTTAAAAAATAATTGTGTCGTTAATAATTAAAAAAGATGGGAAGATAAAAATTATGTATTTGAGAATTGAAATTGAGAAAAAAAAAGATAAATCTAATTTGAATGCATAAAGTAAATGTTACAATAATTTAGGACATAGTGAATAATATATATGATAAACAAACTTATATATATACATACATACTGTAACGTCACGACTTTCCACGTAGGAAGACACGTGAGCGTTATGCCGTCACGGACCCGGTCCGTGACAAGGTAAACAAACCGAATGGGTTTTAGGATTTCAGAAGTCAAGAAGTTATAAACAGTAACCACAATCATAACTTACAGTCCCAAATACCTGTTTAGTTACAACACTTAAAGCGAAAGCTATACAGATCATTTATTACATTTAAACAATATTGACAACTAATCTGTCATAATAAACAAACTCTCTCTAAGAGGCTTCAGGTGCTGCTTGGGGCATACCTGCAATTGAAAAATATAACCGTGAGTTATTGAAACTCAGCAACCTCTGGTGTATGAATCCCAATTACAGGGAACTTCCGCTAACGGCTATGGC
>JAOVYX010015292.1:0-28453 GCA_035668315.1 Drosera spatulata
CCCCCCTCCCTTTTCCTTTGTTTTTTCCTCAACCTGTTAATTTCAAATTTTTTCTTTGTTTAAAGATATTAATGATATTATGGTTGAGTTGGTTACTCCACATATCCACATGATATTAGAGTAAGTGTGACACGAGGTTATGAGTTCAAATCATCATATTGCCTTCAAGTATTGTGGTGTGGTGCTGCTCAGCGTGCTGTCCATGTTTCAAATTAATGAAGGTTATTCCAGAGAATGTTATAAGCAAAGTTAACATGTTCAGCATGATCAATGCCTAAGCTATATTTTTAAACTTATTTGCTTAAATTTTCTATGGTGGTTTCGATGACCAAGTCTATAGGAAACTTAACTATGTTGATTTGTCCTTTGACTCTGTTTTTGGTCGGTGGTCATTCTATACAAGTTCTTTTTCTCTTAAATATGCTGGAAAGTTGCATATCTTTTCCCATATCTTAATAATTTGTCGAAATGCGATAATGAAGTCATATTTAAGAGATTACCTACGACATTTTATTATTCTACTGCTTCTGTGTTCTATACATGAGTCTTAACCAAATTCATCTGAATTTCCCTCTCCTAATGATCTCTGATTTGTAGGAATTTTTAAGTTATTGTGACCTCAACTTGTTTGTTAAGTTTGCCCTGGACTTGGTGTCGAGAGTCATGTGACTCATATCATCCTTTTTGGTTTATTCAACAAAATTAATTTCAAAATTTATTACAGATCCACTAAAATCTATACGATCTTGGGATGAAGAAATGATGTTGGATGGTTTACAGTATTTTCTGGTGTGGTGAGGAAATTGACAGTACTCGAACGTTCATGGTAATTGGTAAACAGAAATTACTTTTTTGATAGAAAATTCAATCTATAGTCAATCTTTGGTCTGGGGCTTCCTCTATGGTTTACAATACTTATTTTGCAACCGATTTAGAGCAGAAAATTCTTGGCAAGGTGACTGAACAAAAAAGAGCTTTAGGGTCGATTCCATAGGTTAGTACACTAGTGGTTAGAAAAACTACTCTGTCCTGTGCTTAGACCAAGTCTCACGAACAAGATCACATTACCTGAAGAAAATATAGAGAGCAAAAAAAGGACTTTTCAACCAAGAGGCATCATGTGAGGAGTGTTGAAAATACAATAGGGTGTGATGGGGCTGCTACATTGCCCCACTCAGTGTGGAGAAGTCGCACCGTCAAAGTGTATATATGAACTGAATGGACAAAAACTCCATTGATAGATGTAGTTGGTTTTTCCTCTACTGTGTGGGGTATCCCAAATTCAATGGGGTTGTGCAACGGCAGCAGCTACGTCTTTCCGAATATAAACCCACATTCGTAGGGGAAAGGTTTTCATAATTATACTCCCTTTATTTTAATTTATATATATATTTTCTTGTTTATTTCGTCCCAAAATAAATATGAAGGTTTTTTTTATTTAGCTTTCTTTTCACAACAAAAATACAAATTCATCCCTCTACTACTATAGTATGTTTTACTAATTCTTCTCTCAACTTTTAAAACATGCCTCACTCACTTTTAACACTTTTTAGGGGCATAAGAGTAAATCACAAAGAATTCAACAAATACATAAATTTGCAATCCAAGTTAGACCCTTGCATCTACATTTGGGATGAAGGGAGTATGTAAAGTCTTGGGTTATTTGGCTTATTGTTGAATTGTTTTTGAGTTGAAATCCCAAAGATTAAGAATTTTCATCATAGCCATCCGAACCATTATAGTCATCACAGTCACGCGTTCCATTTTCTTCATCGTCAAGATCATTGTGCTCCCTTTTTTTTTCTCGCTTTATCTGCTCTGTTCTCTACAGAAGCGCCATCAGTTCTCTGTCCACCATGATTTTCATCTTGAGCATTCTCCATTTCACTGTGGAGGAAAATAACTGGGGATTCAATTGAAGATCTTCAACTCTTGATCAAAATAGAAAGAACTATAATTTTAACACCAAGTTGACAAATGTATGGTCAGCGTCGAAACGTGATTAGATTCAGCTAAGAACATTGAGGGAATCAAAGGCAATCACTACACATAATGGAACGAATTCGACTTTCATGCAATGATCTTCATGAGACTTTGCTGGCTATTATGGTATGGTTGGAAGTAGAGTTTTTCTAGTCTAGTGTCTACAAGATTTTTGTATTCTTTTTTTTCTTTCTATTTTAGGAGTGCTAGAAGTTCATAATAGTGCTTCTTTTTCTTCTTTTTTGTGCCTTTGATCTTTCTTTTAGGGAATTGATATTTCCAAGATTCATTTTACTACATCCGAGGCACCATATAAAAAAGGGGCATTTTTTTCCAAAAAAATTGATAAGAGTGGGATAGTCTTGAATGTAACAAAAATAGTCCTGGAAATATCATTTCCCTTTCTTTTATCCCTTTCCCCCTCTCTTTATGTGCGCGATGTCTAGACAAACTTATCCTCAGTCATAATGACCTTTCGTTTATCTTTGTAAGTGTGTCGAGTGGATGTTTGAATTGACTTGAACAAGGTTTTAGTGATACTAAAATGTTGATTGTTTCTTAAACGCCTCATTAAGCGGTGGTCTATGCATTAGATGTTATTTAACTCGCTAATATGCATAGAATTGACACGGTCTTTTTCATCAAATCTTTGACATTAATTGAAAACGCAAGATAAGAAAGTGATAGCAAAGATATGGGATGCTATCGTGGGTCCCTCATGTTAATAGGATTTTTCTGTGTATTATAAATTGGTGAAAGATACAGATAACATAACGCCCTTTTACTTTGAGCCAGTTGCACTTAAATCCTCGTATTTTGAAAATATATAAATCTCTCATTGTCGTCAAATAAACCCCAACACTGTTAACCAAAAGTTAAAGTATTCAAATTTAATAAAAAAAATTATGAAATTAAAAAGAACAAGACCCAACTTCTTCCTCCTTTCACCCATCACTATTTGCAACCCCTCGTCGCCACCAATTCATCAACACCACTAACTAATGAACACCACTAACCCACCACCACCACCCATTCATGAACACCATCAACCCACCCCCACCATCAAATCATCAACTCCATCAACCCACCAGAGCTCGAGCACTTCCCTCGTCGGATTGGTTTCGAGGGATTGGTTTTGGGTTTTGGGTTTTTTCTTTTTTTGTTTTGATGAAAAAAATCCCAAATTTGGGTTTTGGGTTTATTTTTGTTTAGAATTCAAGTTTTGTTGTTTTTGTTTTTCCGTTCGAGAATAAAGGGATATTTCGTTAAATTGGACGGAATTTGTAATTGTGACATTCCTCAAAGTTTTAAGCGGTATTTGTATATTTCAAAGCACGAGGGAGTGCAACTGGTCAAAAGTAAGGGGTTATCTTTAATTTCTCCTGCAAATTGATTCTGATGTATAACTTGATTTACTCCCTCCGTTTGAGAATGGTCTCTTTTAGATGTCCCACGATAATTACAATATTAATTTTTGAAAATTTTTTTTTTCAAAAATATCAAAATATCTATATTTTTTATTTTATATCACATCAATCCCACTATTATTTCTTCTCTTATTTTTTTTTTCCTCTTCTTCCTCTCGTAAACTTTCAAAGACATAAATGTCTTTACATCAAAAATTCAACACACATAAAAACTCGCGTCGGTCGATTTGTTGTATTTATTCTAGAACAAAGAAAGCAAATAATATCCTATGATGGGTTTTTTTTTTTTTTTTTTTTTTTTTTTTTTTTTTGAATTCATCTGTCGTAGATATAGTTAAAATTCTCCACCTTTTACACCTCTGAGTGGCCACTGATTGATGGGAATCACTGATTGTGCTTGAGCATTCCCTGGTCATCCTTCCTAGTTATTACCAAATAAAACTTTCTCTGGTTTTAGGAATTGTCTTACATCCGTCAATGAGGTTAAAGGTATCTTTGAACAAATCTTAAGGGGGTGGCGAGGGATAGAGAGATGACATGGAATGGTTTATTCTAGACGAGGAGTTGAGGGTATCGGGATCACTTAGAATAGATGGATCATATTACTGGTTATGAATTCAACTAGATGGATTTGAATCATCTTAACGGTTGACAGAAAGCAACAAGTTCCCATTGAGGACAGTCTGCAACTGCCGAGAACAACCTATGCAGCAAGCCTGGGATCACTCTGAACCTCTTTGGTCGTGCACACTAGGTGGCCGCCCAATCCTTTTTTTTTTTTTTTAAAGCTTTGTGGCCACCAATAATGCCTATGCAGATGCCTAGGCACCATTTAGAATACTTATATAAGAACTAGAAAGGACCTTCCTGGTTTTTGTTCATTGATCTCAGCTAACAAAACGAGTCCTTAACCTTATTTATTATAACATTATTTATGTGATTCACATTATGTACAAAAGAAAATACTATTGATAACTATATTTATATATCTATTTTAAATCACATAAAAAAATCTAAAATATTTGAGAATTCTGTCGTGATGTTAAACTATTTAAGTAGTTATTATCTTCTAATGATGTTACAATAATGAAACAAATATGTAACAATATTAGAACAACATGTGTGATATAATGAAAAGGCATTATAAATTAAATATTTTTAATACAAAGCATAAATATTATATCATTAATATAGGACTAATCAAAGTTGGTACCAAAGTAAACCAAAGTTTGATATCAAGAAAGGTTAAATTAATTTTATATATTTAAATAGATGACAAACCCTGGACTCCTTATTTCTATTGCTTAAAATAAAGTGATACCAACCCGAATGTACAAATAGTTGAGAGGCAAAATTTACATCTTGGAACTGTCTTAGACTATCAAACTTGCTTATACAGGAATTACTGAAATAGTTAGCTGGTAAAAACGACGCCAACTGCGACCTTATTAGTATATCTGCACCATCAGGAAAAAAGGACCAAAGGAGCAACATACATCTAGTAATAGTATCCTGTTTCCAATACATCTAGTAATAGTATGTACATATATACAGTTTTTTTACTCGGACTGAAGGCTTTTGAACTTGTTGAAACATCTGGTTTAAAAGGCCCAGTTGCGATCTTGGTAGTTCTCACTTTTCTTTTCCTCTTTCCAACCATTGATGACCTTGGCTATGAATGCCTCGCTTCTACTCCGTAAGTCATCAAACTCTTCTATGTCATCATCTTCCCAGCCTATGTCTCCATCACTACCTGTGTCGTCATCGTCTTCGTCATACCCGTCAGAACCATAATGATCAATATCGCCATCTGATTCTTCATCATCATCATTGTCGTCGTCGTCATCATCTGGGGCTTCCCTTTTGTCTTCGATATCTCCTTTACTCTTTGCGGAACCACTATCTACACTTCTGTCATCACCATCTTCATTTTGGCATTCCATTTCACTTTCGAAGAGAAATGGAGGAGTTCCATTTGTCAAAGGTTTATAATCCTTTGCCAAAATGGCTAGGATCACAGCGTTGAACACGGAGTTAACAAACACACGATTGGAAGAGAACTCATACAAAGAGAGTTGACATAACGGTGAGAGCTTTGGGAGTATGAAGGCAGTTGCTATGCATAATGGAAGGATTATGATGAAAAGCTTTCGAGTGAGCTTCATGTCGATTCTGAAGTCTGATGTCGTAGAGATTTCTCATGTGGGTGTTATATTTATATGAAAGGCTTGTGCTTTTATGCGTTTTATTTGTTCTTATTCTGTGTTTGAACAGGATGTTTTATTTGTTCTTATTCTGTGTTTGAACAGGATGTTTTAATTGATACAAGTAAGATTCCCTGGAAATTTTACAATATTGATTTTATATTTGACTTTGTATTTGGCCGGTGGGCATATCTGCAGAAGCTATTTTATATTCCCATATGTGGGGAAGTTTCTTTTTCTTTTCCCCCCTCATATTCTCATATTCTGACTTAGTAATGGATGATCTCATTAGACATATACAAATTAAAGTATCATGGTGTTTACTTTTCGCTGATGATATTGCTCTGGTGGACGATACAAAAGAAGCGGTGAATGAAAATCTTGAGACTTGGAGGGAAGCTTTGAAAAGAAAGGGGTTAAGGATCAGTAAAACCAAAACAGAATATATGGAATGTGTCTTTAATGAGAGTAGTCAAACAAATAGTGAGAATGTATTGTTGGGAATAGAGTCTCTCCCTAAAACGGATTCTTTCAAATATTTAGGTTTGATGCTACATAAGAATAGAGGAATTAATGCAGATATTGATCATAGGATTAAAACAGGTTGGTTGAAATGGAAGGGCGTTTCAGGGATGTTATGTGATCCTAAAATGCCTATCAAGTTATAAGGAAAGTTTTACAAGACAGCTATTCGACGAGCGATGCGGTATGGGTCAGAATGCTAGACAATGAAGTGGCAACATATACAGAAGGTGAGTATAAACGAGATGAAAATGTTAAAATGGATGTGTGAACATATAAGAATAGATAGAATATGAAATGATGTTATCAAACAGAAAGTGAGTGTGGTTCCAGTAGAAGATAAGATGAGGAAGTCACGACTAAGATGATATGATCATGTGAAACGCAAGTAAGTCACAGCTTCTGTTAGGAGATGTGAAGTTTGAGAGTTAGCACATGTCAAGAGAGGACGAGGGAGACCTAAAAAAATATGAGAGAAACCTTGAAGTATGATATGGTCTATCATAATCTTATAAAAGATGATGTACATTATAGATTGGAATGACGCCATCGTATTCATGTAGCCGACTCCACTTGATGGGATAAAGGCTTGATTTGTTGTATATTCTGATCAATAGTTGAGAAAGGGATTAGAAAGTCATGGACTCATTGCAACACGTCAGATTCTGATGTGATGTATGAATATGCTATTTGAGTCGTTACATACTCATTTTTTTGCTTGTGTCCGAAGATTCTCTAATGTATAGCTCTTCAATATTTGGCATTTGTGCACAAAAGGCAATATTTTTGTATGTTTGTTTGTAAAAGCAGTCCAGTAGATATGCTATTTGGGAGGTGATCTGGCTGGTTTAAATCCTGATAGATAGCGACCATGACCTTCTTGGCTGAACTCTTAATATTGGCTCCAGTTTTCGACTATATGTAAAAAGGAGCGTTGTCAATCTATCTTGGCCTGCTAAGTATTGTCACAGGATCCATTTGTTCTTCACAATGCTGGTGTTTTTTTTTTTTTTTTTTTTTGGCCAATCCTTTTAGGTGCATCACTGACAAAAGCATAGAAGTTAGCTCGAAAAGGTATGACAGGCACGGAGGTATCCTAATCAAGAGCGGCTGAGCGGGTGTTGACTGGCATACTCTGCTATCCATGGAAGAAATGCACCTGCTTCAACTTGTTGGAAAAATTTGATTCCTTTTTGTGATTTTCTTGTATTGATAATTAGTTGCAGGTTCATTGTAATTGTACCATGCGTGTATTTGTTAGAGTAGATTTGGAAAATCAAATAAAACATAATGCAATGCATTTAGTGGACTCTCGTCAGTCGTTACCATTTTGCATACTCTTCAAACATTTGACATTGTTGACTACACTATTGGTTGAGAGGTCTCTTTCCCTATTATTCTGGAGTGTGGAATTGGTATTAAAATGGCGGTTATGCTTGGGTCCCAAGTACACTTTTTACTTATTAATTATTCCTAACACTTCAGAGTTGTCTGAACTTGGAAAGAGCATAGAAAGCAAAATTTTTCTGTCGCATTTCCATCCTAACTTCCCTTGGTATTTGTGAATCGAATGGATATTTCATTAAATTGTGAGGTTATAGGTTTTTTTTTTTTTTTTTTTTTTTTTTTTTTTTTTTTGGAGAAGGCCGAGGCAATTTCATCGCTCTTTATCGTAATACAAACATTTTGACCAAAAAAAAAAAAAAAGGTAAATACAAGCACTGAGTACATGCCTACGGAGTTCAAGATACAATACGCCAAATCTATAACATTCGAGGGCATAAGTTGCCAATTCATGGGCAGCCGTATGGTCAATAATGCTACCCAAGAGAGAAGAAAATCCGGGAAAAACATTGCATCTCTATGCAATCGTCAATAATGCTAACCCATGAGAGGTCACCTTTGTGCGTTGTCAACATGCCAATGGCACGATGGGAGTCGGATTGGACAATGATGCTCTGCAGACCCAAGGATCATGCAACCTCGAGACCCAACTGGATTCCCAGTGCCTCGCCTCATCGTGTATGATAACACGTAGGTTCGTCATCCCCTGCACCTTTGTCGACACATCAACATTGATTTTATATGGACTAGGAGGAGCACGGGACCATATACATAAGAGTCCTATGTGCAGGACTGGTGTTTTCCTCCATAGAATAGCTACAAGCTTGACAGAACTCAATGAACTCAATCATGAACCATAGCATTCCTATTAGTCTAGAGTAGATATCTACGTGTGTGAATGTAACTTTCGATTATATTTTTTATGATATATTATTTTGTATGTTTTTTATTAATAACAAATAATTTATTTTAAATTAAGTAGTTATATTCTGTATTAGAAACTTCAATTTATCGATTATTTATGTGTTGTTTAATTATAAGAAACTCTTAGTATTGGATAATACATATATAAAGTCATCAACATTACTATTATATGAGATCATGAAATAAAAAATCTTAATTTGTTTAATGTGATTATTCATTTTCATGATCTTAATGTGATTATGGAAAAATCTTAATGTGATTATTCATGCCATAATCAATAAAAAAAGAGCTAGATCAAATAAAAAATATGTAATATTGTTTTTCCAAGCTTTCACATAGTTAGCTAATCTTTCATATGAATATATATATAAAGCCATCAACATTACTATTATATGAAATAATGAAATATAAAAACTTTAATTTCTTTAATGTGATTATTAATGTCATAATCGATCAAAGAAGAATTAGATCAAATAAAAAATCGGTAATATTATTTTTTCAAATTTTTATATAGTTAGTTAATCATTCATATGCTTGATAATGAAGTTTTAAATGATGTTAGTTAATTTATTATGCAATTAATCAATAAAAAATTCACATATTAATAACTATTAATCAATAGAAAATAAGCGCATGGATGACGAAACAAAAAAACTTCTTACATTCGTATTTTATATTTATAATGATGTGAGGCCATAGACGTTGATTATTCAATGAAAAAAGAGAATATCCACAACCGTAGATATAGATCAGGAACCAATCCTTTTTCGTCGGTGTTGTAAATTTTTGTCCATCTCAAATTCACGTGCCTTTGGATCCTATTGTTGAATCCCGCATCTAAAATCGTCCGAGGACTGAGCCCAAAATAAGGAAACCTAAATTGCTAATTGACAGGCAAATCGTTCCACCGTAAGGTAAAACCATTCGAATCATTACCTGATTTGTAACTTAATCTTTCCATCGGCTTGTGCCACATAACTTCTAATCATGCCTTCGGGTAATGTTAATGATTTCTGCAATGAGATACTTCATTCATGTGTTTGAATAAGGTATTAGAATGCTATCCCGTGTGTTATAATGAGATGAATAATCATATTAGAAGAAACTTACCTATCTAGATTGTTCTATATAAAACATGATGATTTTCTTATTCGATTCAACATTCTCGATAACTTGATTTAAGTATTACAATTACGTGCATTGTTTATATGAATCCTCAACTTCTCGAAAGATTGTATGTAAGTCCTCAACCTTGATTATTAGATTGAATTTAAAAATAATATAAAAAAATCGAGTGTAAATTTCGGCTTATAAAATAAATTGATTAGATAAAATAGATGAGATCCTTTCTGTAATAGATTTTAAATGAGTGACATATTGTCAGATCGCATATAATGATGACATATGCCGTCGAATTATTTTTTGTAATTAGATATTCTTTCGTCCCAGATAAATTACGATATTTTGATTTTTCAAGTTTTTGAGACGAAGTTTGATTCGCATCGTTGTATGAGAAAACGTTGTATTTCGATAATTTATTGTGAAACGTCAATGATTGCTTAAGTTGCGTAATTTAACCGTATGTTAAAAAAACGTTTTATCACTTTATTTAATAGGTAAACAAAACTCTTATAAATACATACATATCAATAAAAAAATATCTATAAATCATAATTTATCTGAGATAAAGAAGATCTTATACCTATAATTCTTATAAAGAAAATTAACAATTCTTATTTGATATCACTTTATAAATTTACTTTTAAAAAAAATACCACATGACAATTTTAATTTCCACGATGTATTACCCAACCACTCCTCCGCCACCTTATCACCCCCTCCTCTCCTCCCACCTTGCTCACCCCTCGAACTCATCCCCATCTCCCTCGTCTCCTTCTCTCCAAAACCCACCTTCAAAATCATCATTATCCTCACTAATGTAAGATATTTTATTATTCATAATAGATAAATATTTTTATTTATATGTTTTAATATTAATCGTATAATTAAGTTTAAAAATAAACGATGAAAATTAAATCGTGCATGTTACAATCTTAGTGTTTTCTATATATACTATCTTGAAAATAATAATTCTGATATTTTAAACTACATATCTTGATTATTTTGTTTCAAACTTAATTAGAAAATATCCAAGATTTTACCATCTTAAAGCAATAAAAAAAAAAAAAAGAGAGAAAGAGAAACCCACGAAACTCTGCAAAAACACACGTAAAAATATATGAATCAACTCAAGAAAAGATATAAAACACAACTCGTTTTGCTTCCTTTGTAAAAATACACGTGAAAAACGCATAGAAAATCGAAAAAGAAATAAGATCAAATATGTACTTTTACGTTCTAATCAAAATGAATGGTATTAGTTGGACTACGTAACATCTAGTTGTTCCCCCTGGACCATCAGAGCTTCGGGACCTTGTGCCAGAAAACGAAGGACTTCCGATATCACATCCTAAAATTTCAATAAGAAACAGTACAAATTCATAGTTAATACACCAAGGAACTGAGACTTTAACAGGTTCTTTGAAAGTCAAGAAAGCATAAAGCAATACATTTAGTTGACTCTCGTCACCATTATACATACTCTTCAAACTTTTGACAACGTTGAATACATTATTCGTTGATAGGTCTCTTTCCCTACGATTCTGGAGTGTGGAATTGGTATTAAAATGACGGTTATAGTTGAGTCCCAAATACAGTTTAAGTATTCCTTGCTATGTAACTATAGAGTTGTCAGAACTTTGAAAAGGCATATATTTTTCAATAAATTTCCATAGGAATTTTCTTTTGTTGTTTGTGAATCGAATGGATATCTCATTAAATTGTTGTTTGTCAGTACCCTTATTTATTTACAGTTTTGTTTTGTGTTATGTGTTTTTTGTGTTTGTGTTTTTTTTTTTTTTTTTTAAGAAGGCTCATCGGGGATTTTATTGCTCTTTATCACAAGTACGAGCACATTGAGTACAATGGCCAAGGAGTTCGGGATTCCACATACTTAATCTATGACATTCCGAGGCATACACATACACTATCAACTCATGGGAAGCCTTATTATCCTCCACATAGACCCAAAGGCAAAGAAAATATGGGAGAAAAATAAAAAAAATACAATATCTCTACGCAATCGCCAATAATGCTATCAAAGAGTGAGAGCTCTTTTTTGTTGAGGTTGTCGAAACCTTTACGACGAATGTGCGCATCGCTCATCAAGTACGATATATCTAATATGATGTAAGACCGTGGGAGTTGAACCAAAGGAGTTCTGGACGTTTTGAGGTCGTTTCAGGTCAGGCATCAAAGCGCCCGAGCATAATACAATGTCACGCTCGGGTGCGATAGGATACTGATGAAAACAGGATCTCTCATGACAAGCATCAAAGCGCCCGGGCTCAGTTGTACTGGGCGTCCGGGCGCAGGTTTGGTTTCTCGAAAAAACTCTCAAAGCGCTCAGACGCAGCTTTTCTAGTGCCCGAGCACAGTTAAATCAACGCCTCATAAAATTTTATCTTTTCCGAGCTGTTTTTGATTGAGGTCCAGTATATATACCTTTGTTATGGGTTTGTCATGATATATAAAAGATTAGGGTTTAGGTTGGTGATCTATTACGATCTGTGATGACTCTGTAATCCCTTATTCATCTTCATAGTGACTTGCTATCACAATTGCGGTGGTGTTCTTGTGGGGTTTTTTCTCCCGGTATTCGGATTTCCCCACGTTAATTGTTGTGTTCTCGTTATTGTTCTTCTTGTTTTGTATCTTCGATTCTTTCAATTGGTATCAAAGCAAGGTTCGTGTTTGCTTGTTGTGAATCTTTAGATGTTGTCCAGTACAAAAATTGAGATTGAGAAGTTCAATGGGAAAAGGTTCGACCTTTGAAAGATAAAGATGGAAGATCTACTTATGGATAGGGATTTGTGGTCTGCGATCGTCACTGAGAAACCGGTTATTGCTACTCCAAGTGATAAAGATGCTTCGGTTGATTCTGCAGTTACAGCGTCTGTTAAGGAGTGGGAGAAGACGGATTGGAAAGCTCTTGGTTTGATCCGAATGAGTTTGGCTGAATCAGTGTTGACGAATGTTCTTGATGAAACTACTGCAAAGGGCATGTGGACAAAGCCGGAATCCTTGTACCAAAGTAAGTCTCTAGTTAATAAACTGTTTCTCCGTAGAAGATTGTATAATCTTCGTATGCATGAAGGTGATTCTTTTACTTCGCATTTGGATGAGTTTAATACATTGATAAGTCAGTTGTTGTCAATTGGTGATAAGTTCGGGGATGCTGATAAAGCTATAGCATTGCTATGTTCCTTACCTGATTCTTGAAAAAACCTCATCATTGCTATTGGTAGGGGTACAACTAAGCTGACTTTTGAGGATGTATGTTCTACTATGTTATCTGAGAGTATGCGCAGGAAAGGGTCTAAGAGTTCTTCTAAGGAGGCTTTATCTGCAAATACTAGAGGTCGGTGTGAGAACAGAAACAACAACAAGAAGGGTGACAGGTCAAAATCTCAAGGTAAATCGAGAGACAAATCACGGTATCGCTACTGGAGTTGCGACGAAGTTGGACACGTGAAGAAGGATTGTAAGAATCCTTCTGGTACAGGGAAAGATAATTTCTCTAATTCTGACAAGAAAGGAGAAGACGAACGAAATATGAATGTAGCTACTGCATGTCCTGCTCAGTCTGATCATGATGCCTTGTACATAGACACAGGTGCTTCCTTTCACATGACATCAGCAAAGAGTGGTTTTGTGAATATGAGAAGTATGACAGTGGAGATGTCATACTTGGTGACAATACACCTTTCAGTATTGTTGGGAAGGGAAAGATCATATTTAAGCTGTATAATGGGACTGTTTGTACATTACCGGATGTGATGCATATTCCTACAATGAGAAAGAATCTTTTGTCCATTGGCACAATGACGGATTCAGGTATTACATTTACTTGTGGTAGTAAAATCTTACAAGATGGTTCGTGGGAGCCTTGTTATTGTAAAGGGAATTTAGTATGGCAGCTTATACAAATTGCTGGGTGATGTGGTGAGTGACTCAAATGTTAGCGCATATATTTCTGGGAAGGAAGGTGACGATCTTGAAACTTCCTTGTTATGGCATCGTAGATTGGGTCATATCAGTCAGAAAGGGTTATCAGTTATTACAGCTGGTCAGATGATAGAGGGTGTTCCTGATTGTTCCATGGGTTTTGAATTTTGTGAGCACTGCCTACATGGAAAACAGACACGTGTAAGTTTTCAAACAGTTAAGGGGAGGACAGCTGAAGTTCTGGAGTTGATTCACAATGATATATTCGGGCTTACTCCGGTCGATTCTATCGGGCGATCCAGGTATTATGTATCGTTCTTAGATGATTATTCTCGTTATTCTTGGATTTATTTTATGCATCATAAATCTGAGGTGTTTGATAAGTTTTGAGAATTCAAACTAATGGTTGAGAATCAACTGGATAGGAAAATCAAAGCACTGCGGACTGACAATGGTGGAGAGTTCTGTTCTGATAAGTTTGAGCAGTTCTGTAGAGATAATGACATATTGAGACAGAAGACTACTCCGTATACACCACAACAGAATGGAGTAGCAGAGAGGCTGAATTGTATGCTCATGGAGAAAGCTAGGTGTATGCTTAGTTGGGCGGATATGGGTTATGGGTTCTGGGCTGAAACAGTGTCCTACAGCTTGTTATTTGAAGAACCGGTCTCCTACCTCTTCATTGAAAGGTATGACTCCATACGAAGCCTTGTTCAAGAAGAAGCCAAACCTGTGCCGTATTCGTGTGTTTGGTTGTGATGCATATGTTCTTGTACCAAATGAGAAAGAACCAAGGTTGATAGTAAGTATGAAAAATACAAGTTTATAGGTTACAAGAATGGAATTAAAGGTTACAAGTTATGAAACCCGGTCAGCAAGGTTGTTGTCTACAGTAGGGATATGGTGTTTTCTAACATAAAACAGGAAGATAGTACATCAAATTGATAGTCGGAATGCATTGCCAGAGAGTACAATTTGATGATAGTCGCGATGTTCAGAATTCAATTGCAGTTTCAGAGTCAGCTGGAGGTTAAGTAGATGATCAATTGGATGGTCCAGATGATGATCTAGCAGAAGATCAGTCGATTATTCTGTTGAGGAGGTAATGGCTGTTCAAGAGCCAATACTTGTTGCTGCAGAAGAGAGGACACCAGATACGACTCGTAGGGTTTCTACGCGTCCAAAGAAACCTGTTGTTCGCTATCCTCCTAGTGCAAATGGTGCATTTCATGCTTTGAGCGTTACGGGTGCTGAACCTAGTAGCATGAAGGAGGCGAGGTCCATGGATGATGCGAATCAGTGGGAGCTCGCTATGAATAAAGAGATGCAATCATTGGAGAGGAATAAGGCATGGACCTTGTGTCAGTTGCCTGCAAGTAGGAAGGCAGTTGGTTGCAAGACGAGGCTGGTAGCTATAGGCTACTCATCGGTAGCGAAGTTGACATCGGTCAGGTTCATGCTCCCTATAGCAACTGTCTATGAATTAAAGATCGAGCAAAAAGATGTCAAGACGGTGTTCCTTCATGGTGATTTGGAAGAGGAGATCTACATGAAACAACTAGAAGATTTTGTGGTGAACGGTAAAGAAAATCTGGTGTGCAAGTTGAAGAAGTCCTTATATGGAGTAAAGCAAGCCCCGAGGTGTTGGTACCAAAAGTTTGACACTTGTATTCTTCAACTTGGGTTCTTTCACAGTGAAGTTGATCATTATGTCTACACGAAGAAGGTTGGTAAAGACTTTGTTTATTTGCTCCTATTTGTACATGATATGTTGTTGATTGGGAACAACATGGAGATGATCAAGTCTGTAAAAGGTATGTTAGCACAGAATTTTGAGATGAAGGATCTTGGTCCTGCAAACTTCATCTTTTGTATGCAGATCACTCGTGACCGTGCTAACAGAAAATTGTGGCTTGGGCAGCAAAGGTATATTGGAGATGTGTTGAAGACGTTCAACATGACAGATTGTAAACCACAGAGTTCTCCAATGATTTTGGATACAAAATTGTCAGCTGAGCAATGTCCTAAGACAACTGATGAAGCAGAGGAGATGCCACGTATACCTTCTGCAAGTGCAGTTGGTAGCCTAATATATGCTATGGTATGTACACGTCCTGATATTGCTCATGCAGTGGGAGTATTGAGTCGTTACATGTCAAATCCTGAAAAGCAGCATTGGACATCCGTGAAGAGAGTTCTCAGGTATCTTCGAACCACTTCTGATTATATGTTATGTTTTGGAGGTACGGGTAGTGGGAGTAATCTTCAGTTTGATGGATATGTGGATGCTGATTGGGATAATGAGTTAGATAGCAGACGGTCTGCCAGTGGGTATGTCTTCAGCTTATTTGATACAGTAGTAAGTTGGATGAGTAGAAGACAGAGTGTAGTAGCGCTCTCATCGACTGAAGCCGAGTACATGGCTTTGATTCATGCATGTAAAGAAGCTGTGTGGTTGAGAAGACTGAGCAATGTGCATGGTTTTCAAGTTGAATCCATGAAACTGAAGTGTGATAATCAAGGAGTTATTTTCTTGGCTCGGAATCCAGCATGCCATTCTCGTACGAAGCATATCGACATTCAATATCACTTCATCCGAGGAAAGATTGAGTGGAAGATGGTGCTATTGGAAAAGGTTGACACGTCCCTTAATAGAGCCGATTTCTTGACTAAGGCAATGAGTCATTCAAAGTTCAGTTGGTATACGACTGAGATTGGTGTGAGACGGTTAACGGCTGGGGTGGCATCTGCAGTTGTGAAGCATTTAATAAGTGGGAGATTGTTGAGGTTGTCGAATCCTTCACGACGAATATTGCCATCGTTCACCAAGTACGGAAGTCCCGCTCTCCAGTGAGAGGGCGGGGGTCCAGGAGACAGCGCCCCCTGGCGGGAGTGCGAGGGTAGCGCCCTCATAGAAAAACGGTATACCTAATATGATGTGAGACTGTGGGAGTCGAAACAAAGGAGTTCTGGACGCTTTGAGGACGTTTCAGGTCAGGTATCAAAGCGTCCGAGCGTAGTGCAATGTCGCACCCGGGCGCGGTAGGATGCTGATGAAATCATGCTCTCGTGACTTGAGTCAAAGCGCCCGGGCGTAGTTGTTCTAAGCGCCCGGGTGCAGGTTTTGCTCTTCGGAAGAATGCTCAAAGCGTCCGGGCATAGCTTGTCTGGGCGCAGGGCACGATTAAATCAACGTTCCGTAAAATATTATCTTTTTCGAGTTGGTTTTGATTGAGATCAAGTATATATATACCTTTGTTGTGGGTTTGTCATGGGATATAGAAGACTAGGGTTTGGGTTGGTGATCTATTATGATATGTGACGGCTCTGTAATCCCTTGTTCATCTTCATAGTGATTTGCTACCGCAATTGCGGTGGTGTTCTTGTGGGGTTTTCTCTCGCTGCTCGGGTTTTCCCACGTTAATTGTTATGTTCTCGTTATTGTTCTTCTTGTCTCATGTCTTCGATTGTTTCACCCTTTGCGTACTGCCAACATGTCAATGTCAAAACAGGAGTTAAATTGACAATGATGCTCTGTAGCCCAAGGACCGTGCAGCCACGAGACTTTGCATCCTCCGATTCAGAGTACAATTGAATTAGAAATCAAATGATTGTTAGTAGGTTAGAAGAGAGATCGATATAAGAAACTAGAAATGAAGGACAGTATGCAATAAACAAATCAAAACATTATATGTCGATGAATTCGAGGTAAGGATGAACCCTTTGTCCTTAAGACATTATCGCCCAGCTATTGGTGCTCACGGATCTGTGACGACCGCCTCCCAAGGTACAACCACTTCGTCTCTGTGAACGCAACGCTACGACCAGAGGAACACCATACCGATCAGTGTCTCGAACCCTCTCGACTCGATAATGTAATGATGCTACTGGAATGTGTTTGATGATTTTTGAAAATACAGCATAGGGGAATAAAGGAAGATTACAGAAGAGGAAATAGAATTTTTTTTGGAAAGCAGTCCAAGGCAATGCTTATATAGACAAAACAGAAAGGGACAAGAGCGACACGTTCAATGCTTATATAGAGGAAATGGAATTTTTTTTGGAAAGCAGTCAATAGACGACAAGTCTAACCGTTGTTGACTAGGATAACCACCTCCAATAGATGGTCAGCAATCCAAAGTTCAAGAGCCCAAAATAAGAACTTCAGTATATATATATATAAGATATAATAGTTTAATAGATCTGCACGCGCGACCGACCAAACCGGGTTGACGTACGCGCGCGTATGTTTGAGCCTCACCTAGGCTCTTCCCCTCACACAAAATTGGATACCCCTTAGGGTCCCAAACCCATTTTCAAGCATATCATATATAAGGTTCACTATACCATATAATAATTTCAATGTGGGTAAGCTACACCACATGAACAATTTCCTCTTCACATGAGTTACTTTGGACATTGATTTCTCATTCATCCAAAATCGGTTTTGACAACTTTAACATACTACGATCATCTACTTAGAATATAATTTCCAACAGCTCAATATCGACCCAATCCAATGATCGGAACTAACTCAAAAATATGATCAAATCGGACCGATTTCTAACACTGATCTCATAGTAAGATCATACCAGATGCAAAAGTAAAGGACATGTGTATTGGAAATAAGGCAATGACTAAGAAATCAACACGAAAGATTTCTTCGTGTGGTCTGCATCGGATAAAACATATGTTCATTCTGATAAACAAAGAGAAGAAAATATGTGAATCACAAAACATATTAAGCAACTAGTTATTCCGCATGACACAAAAAATGCATCTTCCTAATTAAGAGTTATGTCGTTTCATCACCTTATTTAACTTTGAAGAACACATGAATCAGCAAATTATAGATACATATGTTTGTTAAGAGTTCTCACCTTGTCATCAAATTAGACTTGTATGCCCAAGTAACTGAGTGACAAGACGATGCATTACCTAAATCATCAACCACACACAACAACAAAAAAATATCACAATGGAATATTACAACTTATCGAGATCATAGAGCCCATGGTCTTTCAAGTCGTACACAGATATGGTAGAAAAAAGCGACGATATTTGATTTTGTGGACTAACGACAAATCACAAACTTGTCTTTAAGACTCTTATTGTTAGTTGATATGTATCGAGGGAGTGGCTTTTGTCTGCAGTTTATCAAATCAAAGCTTTCTTTTAGTTTATAAACCTATTGAATCGACAACATAAATGAAAATCAAACAATATTGTATCAAGAGAGGGTAATTACTCCCTCCGTCTCACTAACTTCTTTCCTTTCTACTACTGTTAGGATTCAGGGAAAAATTCAAGGGAGAAAAGCACGTTCAAATTAGGCCTGAACAAAATATATATGAGAATTTTCTCCGTATGTGTGAATCCATCCACATCATCAACTCTCCTTTGAGTTTGTACATCATCTGATCCACCTGTCTAATCCAACGAATCATAGACTCTGATACCACTTGTTATGATTCAGGGAAAATCTCAAGGGAGGAAATAATGCCCAAACTAGGCCTGAATAGAATACACATGTGAATACCCCAAAAATTTAAACTGATAGGTTATTGGTAATTCACATATGTATTGTATTCTTTCTTTTTCATCATGGTCAATATGGGTACACATATCCTCAACAACTATAATAAATCATATTTTTAATATTATTCAATAAAAATTTAACACACACATAAATTCTCGATTTGAGTCAAACCGTTATAATTTTCATAGGACGAAAGGAGTATAAGAGATCATTCATTTTCATTAATGAAATCCACAACAATCAGCCCCGAAAGCTGAACCTTTTGCTCTACAAGAGTATAACACAATGAAGATAATTATATGAAAGTATAAGCAGTCAAGATACAAATTGTGATCTGATTTACAGGTTTTATGAGAATTACCAAGAGATCAACGGAAAGTGGTGCATCGAAAATCTCCGACGTCATGATGAGAGAGCCGAAAGGACATCAAATAAGTGCGTGAGAGCAATTTTCCTATAATAATGTGCCAAATATCTATTACTTTTTTCGTCTTATTTATTTTATAATATTTTGATTTTATATATGTGTCAATATAAAAATTGACATGCGTATAACGGTGATCAAATATAATTTTTTTATAAATTTATCGTAAAATATCAATGATTATATACGTTATGTATTTCAACCTAATGTTACAAAATATGTGAGAGAGAGGAAATACAGGACATTGATACAGTTCGAAAAATGAATCAATAAAAACGGGAAAATATCAACAGATGAACATCTTGACTCCTCAACAATAATCAACATGAACAATTATGAAACACTACATGAGAGACGAAACAAGAATCAATAGATGACATTGATCACGGGTTAAGCGACAAAATGAGATGGAGCAACTCAGCCGGAAATCGTGTCGATCTTAAATTCAAAGACGATACTGCAGTAATGCAAACATTTCATTGACACAGGGCGTTGCATTTGAAAAGAGCTCCGGACTCATCGATCGTCTTCGTCGATCCCTTCCTTCAATGCTGTCGAGAATTAGTTGGGATTTTCAAGGGTAGAAGATGAAGAAGTGTCGTCGCTGTATTCTCCATTGCAAAGGGAGTAGTTGTAAATCGAAGGGACTATCTGTTCGTGGCAGGAAAGACCATTTTAATTATCAAAACTAATGATAATGAAAGTGAAAGAAAAAAAATTTCTCCCTCCGTGTCTCTCCGTTTCGTAAAAATTACAAAATTTTGATTCAGATCAAAAATATATATGTGTGTTGAATTTATATTTAATATTATTCAAAATATGATTTTTTTTAAAAAGATATGATTTATTATAAGTTAATGATTGTATTGTATCTGAATTGATATTATTCTTTATCAAATTAAAAAATATTATAATTTTTATGAGATATTCAAATGAGACAAAATGAGACGGACCGAATAATTTTGTTAGTACTTGCTATGCAATAAACAAAGCGGTAGAAGTGTTGTCTGTTTCAGCTCACAACATTGGTTATCAATTTTTAAATTTCAATTAAATCAAGTTGTACAACTCCTAAAATATCCTCAATTGGTTGTAACTTAAGAAAACTGATTGTAGTATTTTTTTTAGTTGAAACGGAATGTAGTAATTAGTACCATATTTATATTTCAATAATCTAATGTCTGATACTCCACAGTTTTTTTAATAATTGTGGAAACTCTGTGTCATTTCATGAAAATTGCATTTCATGAATGGATGTGATTTTGTGTATTTATAAATTATATTTTGATTTTTTTTTGTTGAAATTGAATTATAGTAATAAATATCATATTTATATTTTAATAATCAAATGATTGATATATTCATAAGTTTTTTGAAAATTATGAAAACGCCATGTCATTGGGTGAAAACGACATCCCATGAAATAGATGCGATTTTGTGCATTTATACACGTGGTCCTTTAAGGTGTTTTCGGTCGATTGATTTTGATCATGGTCTTTGGAAGAATTGAGTTCATAGCGCAAAACCAATTGAGTCCAACTAAAGATGCTCGGTCATGGTTAATTGGTTTGGTGTTATTCGATTATGTTTTAGACCATCAAAATCAAAATCGATTTTAGATCCAAGAACGAAATCGTTTAGTGATCGATTTCAATTATTCGATCTATATTTAGTTTCGATTAAACGATTTTTAATCGATTTTGATTAAAACGTTTATGGATTTTTATTAAACGATTTATAATCGGTTCTTAAAGGGTTCTAATTGATTTTGAATTGGTTAAACAGTTTATTAATTAGATTAATCGATTTATCGTTTCAATTAAATAGTTTATCGATTCGATTAAAGAGTTAATCGGTTTCGGTTTTGATTCGATAATCATTTTCCGTTTTATTTTAACATCCTTAAGCCCAACCCTTCAAGGATGATGAGTAAAGGCTGGCCCATTATCAGCTCCTGGGCTAATGAAACATACATATATGATCTATCCTGTCCGGCTGTCCCGTTATCAACATGGGCTCATTCCCAATGCCCAATGAACTTGCAACTCATGGCATTCTGCTTTTCTTGCATCGCAGACCAAAGGCGTTGGTTCTCGCTGGGAAGCAAATGCCACATTGCTTTCCCTAGCCCAATTGGATAGCCTTCAAAAGACAATTTGGTAAAACAATCGTAATGAGTTCATTTTCAACCAAAAATTCTACTCTCTTTTGTCCCATAAGTTTTAGGGCAATGCTGCAACATGTAATTTTAGATGTTTCATTATTTCTCTAAACAACACGATTTCAATTTTGTTTTTATCCACGATATTAAAACGCATAAAATTTACTAATGTTAATATATCATAATATTTTCTTAAAAAATAACATTTTATCACTACATTAATTAAAAGCTTTTCTCGTCCTGCGTGTCCAATTTAAAAATTGCAATATTTTTAAAACGAAGATACTAATAGAATAAGTTTGATGTTATTCTCTTTACTATTCTATGTCTACAGGAAGGACTTGCTTAATGATGAACAACCATTTTTCATATGGTCAATAATTCAACACCTTTGTTCATCCAAAGAACATTATGTAACTCCGTGGATGCGTGACGATGACATAAATATCAAAAATGGTCCAAACAAAATCTATTGAACAAGAGGGAGGCAACTTATCCGTGCCTCGCTTTGTTCATTTACATGGGTTTCCCAATGGAAACATGGCTTCTTGTCTGTATAAGTATTGTTTGTGTGCCCACAGTCATTGATTCACTGCCTCTCTAGTGTCCCCTCTTTGCCCTCCAGAACTCCAACAACATGAGGTTCCCTTAAGCACAAAATTCTGGACATGGGGTGAGCATGCACGAATTCCACCTTGATCTGGTTCTAACATCCTGGTGTTTTAGGAGGATAACTATTCGATCCTTTGATTTACAATCTTTGTATCCGAGTTAGGACTTCAAATCTATTAATGAAGTGTTACAATGTGTGAAAATCTATCTTGGTACGTGAGTTATGTTCTTCGTTCGCTTATATTTAGTTTTATCATAACACAATTATATTTTAGATAGTTATCATTAAATCATATGTGATTGATAAAAAATCCTGGGAGGGATGAAAACGTGTCTAGATCAAGATTTTCACGCTCAAATGGATCAGTCCATAATCATGATCAGAAATGATTATCAATCATGAATCGATGCTTATTTGGTCTCAAATAGCCCGACCTATGACTTTCCACTCAATCAACCTACTAATCAGTGATGCGCACAGCGGACGTATCTAGGTAAAAAAATCTAAGTGACAAAACCCTCTAAAACCATGCTTACACATAATGTAAATGTAGAAAGGGGACCCTAAAATTGTTATTTGCTGCTGGCCTGGGCATATGCATAAGCATGGTAGGAGTAGTATATATCCACGCAAGAAGGGGGAATCTAATGTCCCAGAACGATTATAAACGTACATAGTATATCTAACCGTCTTTAACGTTATCGGATCGTTATTTATTTTCATAAGATATGATGGATTCAAAATTAACGTAAGAAGATCTTAGGAATTTTTTGAAATGATTGGATTAACTTAAAATTATTTAAAACTCTGAACGATAACCACTTTCGTAGATTAACAATATGTTCTATATACTGATTCCAAATCCACGTTAGTTTCAGGTCGAACCTGAACACCCGACTCCAAAGCAAAGACAGAGAAGAGAAGGGGGTAAGTGCTTCTGCCTTCTTCGTCTTCGTATAACGTTGTCAGATTATTATCGCATCTCTTCAAGAACCTTTTGTCGCACTGTAATCAAACGGAAAACACCACGACTGAGCTCCAATTGATCGGAATTCGGCCAAATCCGACCCCGAAGACCATCTCCGGACCACAACCGGCCACCATGATGCCGAAAACCATTGCCTTGAGTCTCCCCTTGAATTGCGTACTGGAACCCTTGGAACACATGACCCCGATCAAGTTCCGGCATGCCCCAACCTCGACAACACTTCCTCACGCCGAAAACAACCAAAGACAGCCGGATTCAACCGTCCTCAACCAGATACGATGGCCACGCGCAACGATGTCGGCGTCCTCGACCTCGCCTGGCTTCCCCGACGTTCCATGTCCATGCCCCGACCCTCGACAATGCTTCCCCATGCCCAAAAACACCAAGATCGACCGTAATTCGGTGAACCAAGGCCGGGTTCGACCACCCTCGTCCGACGACGACGACCCGCGTTCGACGACAACACTCCTTGCACATAGACCCGACCGCCCCGGTCTCCCTTGACTTCGCCGAGACTCGCTGGTGTTCCCCGTCGACCGGTGGCCGGTCCCTGATCACTGTCAACCCCCCTTAGTCCTCGCCTGAAACTTCCCCAAGCCCCTGTTCCTATTCGTCCTCAGCAGAGGGTGAGGAAGGGGGTTAACCCTATTAAGTGTTACATTTGTTATGTACAATATGTAATTGTACACACAGTATATAATGTTTAGAAATTAATGTCAGCGTATTTATGTTATTAATTTTATTATAGGTATGAAAGTTAGCAAAATCAGGATTAAATCTTGGAGTTATTTAAAGAATTTTTTGATTTTCTAAATTCACAAGGTAACATACATCGTTATCTTAAATTAAATATTTATGCGTGCGTGATTTGAATCGTGTGACTGTTTGACCACTTAGTTTGCATGTTAACTAAAAGAATAAAAATTTTGATGCTCCTATCTATCCGTGAATATTTAATATGTATATTAAAAAAGATAATGATGCAATCTATATAATATTATACATTATAATAATTATTCTTAAATATTGTTTGTTCTTGATGTGTGACACCATGTATGAGAATATTTTATTATTTTTATAACGAACTATCAATCAAGAAAACATTAGAGAACGTTATAAAAATACCTGACTTGCATAACATATGACGAAATATTTTCAGATAACCCCGAATATAGTTAAATGTGACTTTATATGAAATCATGAAATGTCATGGTAGTCACCTGCTATACATGAAATTAATAATGTTAATTTCATGTTATGTTTTCGAAAATCCTGAATCCTGATTAAGAACAAATCCCTGTAATTATCAATGACTGGGAGGGTTACGATTGCATGACTAGTTAGGGAGGGTCTAATTAACCCTTTAGCGTGTACGCAATGGCATTAAGTGTTAATCGTGTTTGATTAAAATTAACCATTCTGGGTCAACTGCAGAAATCATTAAACTTGTTTAATTGTTCATAGTATGGTATACTAGGTAACTATATTAAATTTTTGTGATAACTTCTCACATATCATCAACTTATAAGAGTCACGGAAATTAACACGACATGACGTGTAACATATGAAGAGTCTTAAAACCTTTAATAAAGGTTAAGGATTATGAAATAAGGTTATACCTGATCAACCTGAATTATTATTATTATTATTTTATACATATACATATATATAAATATAAATATTATATATATTTCTGTTTGGTAAATGATTGTTCGATATTATTTGCATTGCATCCTGTTTGTGCATGGAAAACGTGTGATATAATATGTATGTCGAACCCCTGAAATGAACATGCATCCTATGTTACTGGGTTCTCGCGCTCACGGTTATGTATTTGTTCCAAGTAATAAAGGGACGCGTGATGGGATCGTTTCATAGAACGATGTCAATTATTTTTCAGATTGCTGTAACATTTCATTTCATTTCATGAACATTTGGTTTTTTATATAATAATGGGATAATGTAAGTTGGATATTTCATGTTAGTTTTCTATGTTTCTGATACTTCCACCCCTTATATTCTTGTCGTCTGGCTTCGAATAGTCTTTGGAGTGGTGATAACGCCATATGTCAAGCAGGTATTGGACAGATAATTTTTGGGACGTTACAGATTGGTATTAGAGTGTGGCTTTAAGAAAGGAACATGGGGCAATAACATTGAATTAATTCAAGTTAGGGGTTATGAGAAAACTTTAGGTAGTTAAGATTATCCGCATGTGGGTAGAAATCTGACCATGTACATGTTAAGTTAGGAATGGGTGATTTGGGTGATATGTTTCATGGCATAATTTTACGTGACATCTTGTACCTTATAGTTAAGTGATTCTGATAATTGACTTAAGAATAATATTTCGCAGGTTAGGAAAGCGAAATTCTAGCAAAATACCAGTAAAACCAGTTTGGTAGAGTATTCCGTGTTTCCTTCCGTTGGACAACTTATATCGACACTTATAAAGGACGCTTAGGGTTATAGGGGCTTTGAAGAAAATTTTATGACCCATTAAGACATCTGATATATCAGGCAGTGACAGTTTTATATACCTTGTCACGTTATGGGAGATTCTCAATGCTCTAAATTAAGTATGACAACCTGCTCGTGGGTGAAAAACCGAATGAGAAGGAATATTTTATGAATGGGAAGTGAAAAATTAATGAAAGGAAGATATGTCAAGAGATCTGATGCCATGACTTAAACTAGCAGTCGAAACACCTTGATTATGAGGGGAATTACAAAAAATATTTACAAGAACAAAGACTTGCTGGGAGACTAATTTAAAGGATTGTTCTGGTATCAATATTTTTAGAGTTGTAATAAATTAGTTTAGGTCTCGCTTAATATATGTTTTATTCGTTAGTGTTTATTTTTCTACGTATTATTCTGGACTATTTAATAAAATGGCCGAGGCATTTTTTTATTGATATATATTTTTGATGATTCTTGATACTTGTGTTTGGAAAATCATGACATGGGATGACGTAATGGATGTTCTGTTCTTTAAAATATGAATCGAGGATTTTAAGTTATGATCTCATGAAACTGATTTCAGAGTTTCTTGATTCAGGATCCAGTGATTACATAAGAAGCCCAATTGTTGGTTATCCCAATGGGATCGAGTAGGTTTCCTAAATAAGCACTTTCGATATTTCAAAAGAGTCTTAGACGAGTGGGCTGATGAGGATTGGTTGTCTATGCATTCCGTTCGCGAAGCAGACTTACTACTTAACTCAATTTCCAGGTACGAGCTTTATCAAAAATATGCGACGTTATATCCTGATTTTGTCACTGAAAATCAACCCAACCAAGCGTACTACAAGCAAAGAGAGTGGACTGTGAGCTTTGATTTATTGGCTTATAAAATTCTGAGAGAAAATATTGCTCTATCGGTTCTTGAGAAACGAACTTTGGAGGTGGACCAGCCCTCTATCAAGAAGCAGAAGACCACGAACGGTGATGCGGTGAAGACTATGGAAGTGGAAGGGACGTGCGAGAACCCGATCATCATAGTTGATGACGAAGACGTGCCTGAGGCAGATCAACCCCCACCACCAGAGAAGGAAGCTGAATCAGAGTGCCATCCTTTGTGGTATGATCGACTGAGACCGATGTCGCCTATACGTTGGTCAAGCGCCGAATCGGAGGATAAGGTATAGGAATATGGTTTCCCAATTTGTGGATATTCTTCCACATGTCTAGACTCTCCCGACAGCCACTGTTAGAGTTAGATCATCATTATAAAAATAGCATATGAGATTTTAGTTAGGTAGTATAATAATCGACCATTGTGAAGGTCGTACTATATTCCTTGAATGTTATGCACTACTTCTTGTTGATTTGCTTAGTTATTAATAAAGTTTTCTCATTTCTTGAATTTTGACTGCTTGATTAATATCTAACTTATGACATGTTCCACCCTTGAGTCTCACATGATAAATATTCCTGGTCCTGACATGATAAATATTCTTGAGTCTGACATGAATATATATATAACAATTAAGCCTGAAATAAATAATCCTAAACCTGAATAATAGAAGTATACCTGACATGGATAAATGTGTTATTTCAGTAATGGAAATATGTCGGAAAATGCCTTGCACGTGCTCCAAAATCAGAATGCACCACCTGTGGAAGATGGAGAAGAAGTTGAACAACAAAGACTCTCATGCTGGGTCAATAGGGCCAGCAAATATGCCAGATAATGCGCAAGTTGTTGTTGTTAATGCACCTGCTATGGATGCTCCTTTAGTAAATGCTATCCAAGCATTGGTAGGAGAATTAGCAAAGAAAGCTCAAAAGGAAGCTGAAGACTAGGAAGCGAAAGGTGATAAGTATCTTCGCCGTCTAAATGCCTATTGCTCGAAGCGCTTCAGTGGTAAAGGAAACCCGCCAAACCTTGAAGACTGGCTCAGAGGCTTCAAGAGGTTACTTGATACAGCTCAGTGCCCTGATAACTTAAGGATCACCTTCGCTTCATATTATCTCGGAGACGAAGCTGACGCTTGGTGGAGCACTAAAAAAACTTAAAAAAAGGCCATACTTTCTTCCACGTAAAGCCGCAATGCATCACTTTTAATAGTGTTCCTATGATTTCTTTCATAAAATGGTTGTAATCCGTTTTGTACATATCTAGTAAATTTTGGATTATCGAAAAAACTCCAAGGTAATTCATTATGAACAATAAACTCGGCCAAATACTCACGTTGTTTTTTTTTTTTTTATCATAATTCTATAAACCACCTTGTTTATTCAATTGTAATTGACCTTTCTCAACATTAACTTTATTAGCCAGACAATTCGGCCAATGTCTATTTAAGTGGCTGTTACCTTTATCCGCGGTGAATATCTTACCATAATTTTTACATTTACCCTTCCACAACCTACCATCTTTTAAAATCTTATCAAAATATAAGCAACATTGGGATAATTTCCTTCCCGTAGAAACACTACGTGTATTAGACATTTCCGTTTCTAACGAAGGTTGGGATTCCGGATCAATAGGGGGTAGAACCGTGGATTGGACATCCAAATCCTCGGGGAAAAATCTCTTCTCATTATCTAAGGTGTTAAAAACATGTTGGTCATCATCAAAAGGATGCGATGAAGATGCATTGCCTAAATTTTATGTAAAAATGTATTCAAACAATGAAACAAAGATCTTACTAAACACCAAAGCCCCTGTACCGGTTATTGGATTTTGGATCCTTCAAGAGTTAAGCTTTGACACTTCTCCAATCCGGTTTGATGGCACAACTTCAAG
>JAOVYX010015293.1:0-28452 GCA_035668315.1 Drosera spatulata
ACCTAGTTTCTGAATTCAGTTTAATATGCTTGTCATGTTCATTCTAAGATTAGTATTCATGCTTCTATGTTTGTATTCTCTATTTCTCTGTTTTCTTCTTTATATCATGTTTGTGTGAGAGAGAGAAGAGGACTAATTTTTACGATCGAGTTGTGATTTGTCAGATGTCAAATACTAACTTGCCCAATGAAAGAGATATACACGTGGTGAGTATTGACAGATGGATCGAAGATATTGATGAGCCAAGTGTTGACTCAAACACTCCAATGTTGGCTCCTATTCCATGCGGTTTTGCTGTTTTAAAGAATCAAATTAATGAGCTTCAAGATAACCAACAGTTAATACTGGAGATACTCCAAGAAATGAAACTTGCACAGGAGTCCATAGCGGGTGAAGTCAATCACATTCGTACGATCCTGGAATTTCAAAGTGACATGGATGGCATGATACGAGACATTTGGAACTGGTTCAGAAATTTGGGTTGTTTCTCAACTCCACCTTAGCTAACAGATATTTCTTTTTTCCTCTGCGCTTTATTTTCTTTCTAACATTGAGGACAATGCCATACTTTAGCTTAGGGAAATTTTTTAGGGAATTTTAGTTGCTTATTTAGAGTCTTTTATTATATTTTGAAACACTTATCCATACATAAAAAAAATTCAAAACAATAAAAAATATTGTTTTAAATTTATAGCTTGAGCAAAGTAATGTGATGATTTATGCCATGACAATGTACACTAATGACAATGCATCATTTTAACAATTATAATTTGGTAGGCAAAACAGAAAAAATTAAAAATAGAACAACTTTTACAGGTGCATGATTTACAAGTCATGTTCTGATAAGAAAAAAACGATTTTACCACACCCAAGTCAATAAGCTGGCAAAAAAAACCAGAGTGTAAGTTTCATACTATGCAACCCCATGATGTGGCAATTACTCTAGTTTTGTGTCGGTGAAATGAACCATCCAGTGTAATAAAGAGCGAAAGTATCATAACGGTTCTATGTGGTATGGTTTCTGTTTACAATTTTCATTTTCATTAAAATGGAAATAAAACAATTTTGTATTTAACCAGCAAATTTCCGGTTTTGTTTTGTTTTGTTTTGTTCTTATTTTATTTATGATTTTCAAGACTCAAGTTTACCAATGACCATTAATTATTTCGTTTAGTGTCTCTAGTTTTTGTTACCACTAATCTCGGCAACAATGCCTAGCATCCCTCTAGTAACTCAAATCCATCAAAACCCCAATAAATTGAATACACGCATACCATATGTTCAAGAGTAACATATGCTCAAGAGTAACAGCAATCTAACCATATTTCCATCTACCATCTCTCTTTTCGATTAACCAACTATACCATTTTCCAAAGTAATCAAAATGGAAATTCTTCTGATTACACGATGACACTAGAAACGCAGGATCTGATTGGCATTGATGATACCTTATCTCATAAACAAACATAATTGAGCCATCGTAAATTAAAATACTCCCTTCAACTCAATAATCTTTTCGGAGCCACATACATAAAACATAGTTTTTCACAAACTTATTGTGAAAAATCAATAACTATTTAAGTACTGTTACTTAACCACATGTCTCGAAAATCTTGTAATCACCTTAATTGATAGGAAAGCGAAGCTTCTCAAGCTGCATATTGAATAGCGAAATACTATATGCAAACGCCGCAAGTTTCTTGCGACGGAAAGACTAGACACCAACTACCAATGATACCACAACACTAAAAATCAATCTGAATCCTTCAAGAAGCATCGAGCAATGATTAAAACAAATAACTCATTCTTTTAATTCATCAACAAAAGAAGAAAAATCAAGCATGAAATTAGAAACCCCAATTCACACAGAGCCAACCTAAATCCTAAACAGAATCATCACCAGGGAGTAGCCAGGGCTCAGTCTTGTATATATCGATATCCCCAATGGTGTCGAACCGAAACGGCTTGCCGCTGAGTTTACGCCTCAGGTAATACGACACGAGCTCCTCGTCCGTCGGGTGGAATCGGAATCCAGGAGCCAGCGACGTCGTCGATGATGAACCATCACTCCCCATAAGTCAAATCGAATCAAATCACACAATCAATCGATTAAGAAATCGAAGATTATAATGTTTATGCGAGGATCGTGTTAGGGTTAGGGGGTTGAGAGATTGGATTGGAAAGGGGATTAGGGTTTCAGTCGAAATCGGAGGGTTTGGAGTCGGTGAAGGTCGACGACATCGTTGGGTGCGGAGTGAGTAGGATGTGGGGAGAACTTGGGGGCTTGGGAGGTGAAGGGAAAGGAAAAGGCAAGTGTGGAGAGAGATTTACCTTTTTGCCCCTTTGGATTCGATATACAGTGCATCAGTTATTATCCTGTGGAAAACGAGATTCAAAGTGATGTGAAATTAAACGGACGTTTGATATTATTGTTTAAATTTATGGAATTTGAAAAAATATTTTAAAGTATTTTATTATTATTTTTAATGATTTTAGAAAATTTTAAATTGATTTAATATTAAAATTATAACTTATTCTATTATTAATGTTGAATAATAATTTTATAAAAAATAATATTTGATCGTATTAAGTAAGATCTTGATATAAAAGAGGGAGTAATAAAAACAAAAAATAAATAACGAATATCGAAATATCATCTTACAAAATAAAATGATTTTTTGTAGAGAGTAAGAATGAGCAAAAACTTTCCAAAAACCGAATCGACCTCGTAACAAAGCAATTCAATCAAAAAGAAACAAAAAATTTGTTGTACGAAAAATTGATCCAATATAGGATAAATGGTTGGAACCATACCGATATGTCCCGTACCGAACCGATATTTTTTAAACAATGGTGTTTTTCTTTTTCTTTTTTTTTTTTACTTGGAGTTATATCTAATTTGTAACCTAATTCCCAAACCCAAAGGCCAAAGCTGCTCCTCGGTTCCTTCAAAGTCCACATCGTAAGGCTTTCTCCTTCCTAATTCCCAAACCCTAATTCATCCTTCATCCTCGAATTTGCTCAAATTGATTTTCTCCTCTCTCTCCTAAGGCTTCAATTCATCCTTCATCATCCTCGAATTTGCTTGACTTTCTATATCATTTTCGATTGCAATTTGTTGTTTAGAAATTAGAATTTCATCATGATGTTTGACTCGAGTGGTTTTGTGTGTGATTTTGTATTTCGGTTTTTCTTGAGTTGAACTGAGAGTTTGCTTTGAGTTGAGTTGTTGCCGAAATTTCTAGCGGTTTCTCTCTATCTCTGGCTTCGGACCTTCTGTGCACTTTTTGTTTTTAGAGATTTTACTATCTGGACTATTGTGAGCTCTGTTGCATTGCTTTTGTCTATTTTGCCTCATGTTGCAAGTTGCTCGGTGCTCCTTCTCTTTCAGACCCGTTCTAAACCTAAGCCATTGGCTTAAGGCGAGTTGGGTCGAGTTGGGTCGAGTTAGGTCGAGTTGAGTCGGATTCGAAAGGAAAATTATAACTTTACCATTTTCGGCAGGTCAGTCTCATTTATTCGGAGATTGGTGTGAATCTTGTTTTGGTATCTAGTTCAAGAAAAGCTGTTGAGGAGATTGTTCTGAAGTGGTGTTTAAGGATTGAGTCTCGATGAGAGTATTATGATCTAAAGTTGTTTTAAGGACATCGGTTTCGATGAGAGAATTATGATCTGAAATGATTCTTGATGAGAGTATGTCAAGCATGTTCTCCCTAAACTTTAAACTCTTCTTAGTATTAATGTAAGCTGGTGGAGGATGAAGTTTTTTTATTATGATCTGAATTGATTCTTATTTATCTATTGAAGCTGAAGTTACTGAGAAAGAAGCCCCAGTAGGCGTAGAGGAGGAGAAACAACTAGATGAGGAAGCAACTGATGAAGACCTCGAGAAGGAAAGAAAATCTTGGGTATGGAAGCATTTTACCTATGAGAAAGGTATCACTAAGGCCATATTGAGAGTCTAAAGATGAGAAGTGTCGTGAGATGGCTTTGAATGAAAGATAAGTACGACAAGTATTGAGAGAACAAGGACAATATTAACTTCCTCTTATATGTTGCTGTCGTCTTGGATGCTCGCAAAAAAATGAGTTACCTAGTGTTTTGCTTGCAATACTCTACAAGTGTGACATTCCAAGGCAAAATGCCATGAAGGAGAGGGTTGAGAGGACATTGGGTGACTTGTTTGACCATTACAAAAGTCTCTATCAAATATCACACTCTTGTGCCTCTTCTTTCCCCGCATGTGCGAGCTCTGCGGATGTTGATGATGGTGATATAGAGTCCAGATTTTTCAAGAACTTGAAAGGAGGAAACTAATCCGAACTTGAGATATACTTTACTGATGTCTATGAAAAGCACGATGCAAACTTTGATTGAATTGGTGGAAAATCAATTCATCAAGGTTTTCGGTGGTTTCTCAATTGGCTAGACATATGTTAGCTACGTCAATATCCACCATTGTATCGGAATCCGCTTTTAGCACCGATGGGAGAATACTCAATCCATTTAGGAGTTCATTAACTCCGAGGACCGTGGAAGTTTTGATATGTGCTCGAGATTGGCTACGATCTTCTCTCATTGTTATTGAGCTTTCACAACCTATAATCATTGACAAAGTGAATGAACAACTTGAAAAACTTGAGCTAGGTAAATGCTAGAGTTTCTTGTTCTTGTTTTTTTTTGTCTTTCAAAATTACATTTATTATTTTGAAATCGTATAAACACTCTCTATTTCTTTTGTTGTAGATGAATTTGCCTGTAAATAGAGAGACAATGCCCAAGATTTCAAGTGAGGTTTTTGGATCTCCTTTGTTCTGAAAAGGAAAGACAAATACAGAAAGGTATCGAGTGAGCTGTGAAACAAGTTGATAGCTAAAGATTTGAGTCACCTATTAAAAGCAATGTTAAATAGCACTAGTGTTAAACAGACAATTCCAAGAGGCTGTTTTGAGTCCTGTTGAGGGGAATGAAAGATCTTGCAATCGATTTGTATTTTCATTTACTCGTTGTAGAGTGTCAGATTGACTGTGAGGCTAAAATAATCACACTGTCTAGAGAAGACTAGAGTAAAGGAGATAGCCGTATTTTAACTATATACTCTAACCAGTATAAAACCTTTGTGTTTCTATTTTGTTGCTTTTATTATATTTAACCCTACTGCTAATCAACTTCAACCAACGGTAAGGTAAAAGGAACTAACATTACTGTAGTAAGGTTCCGTATTACTACAGTAAGAACAACTCTACTGTCCAACTAACCTTTTTTATTTTGACTATAAAGCTCGAAAAGAGAGACTATTCAAACCCCCCCCCCCTCCCCCTCTAGTCTCACAGCAAACTATCTCGGGACTTTCAGTTGTTATTAGAACGAACCTTCCTAGGCCTAACAGCTTTTAAAAAGGAACTCTACTTTGTTTTAGCTTGCAAAGAAGTTACTGATCTGAGTTTTAAGAATGTCAGGTCAATAAGAGGATAAGAAGAACAACACTCAAAAGAAAGGCTTATTCATATATGCCCATCCTGTGTATATGAAGCACATCTCTCGTTCAAAGCTCACAAGAGAAGTCAAGATGATGAGGCAACAGAGAGTAGTGTTGTAGTAAAGACTTCTGAGCAAAGGAGAAGTCAGAGAAGCAATCGCCAATTAAGTCACAGTCTCTTGACTATGAGCTAAGTTTCCTTAAAATCTCTATTCATTATGACAGCAACCCAACAATTACCAAGACGAGAAATCGTATACTTCACTTTGGGACAAAGCGCATAGATACAGAATATCATTCATAAAAAGTCATACGCAGAAGGATAACATTACTACCCTACAACAACGATGTTTATCCTTACTGTAGAAATGTACACTGCACTAACACTGAACAATCATATCATTACTGCGCCGCTTCCCAAGAAGCAGTGTGTGGCCAATTACACACCTCATATTTTCATCATCTAATTGAAAAGATTTTTGTTTCACTATAAATAGGGACCCATGCCAAGCCTTTTTATCCTTTACGCTTACCCTATTGCGATAATCTTTCTCTCTCCAAAATTCACAAACTCTCAAACTTCAGAAATGTTCTCAACTTTCAAAAACCCTAAAATGACACCAAGGTCAATCAAATCCAAGAACTTTACTAAATCCGAATCATCCGAAACCAAGTTTCAAATAGGTTTTGTACTTGATTTCAACTCCCTTAATCTGGTCGGTAATGATATCAAGGAAGTCATCAATCTGTTGACGCTTGCAGGTCTGGAATTCCTTCTGGTGCACAACGGTTTAATCTTTTGGGGACGGTGCAGCAATTTCTAGACAAGAAAAACGTCACAGAGGATGATAATGGGATTAAGATCTCTGCCAAGGTAGGAGATAAGGACCTCACAATCGATGCAGAAACCCTAGAGCAGGCTCTTAAACTCTTCAAGGAAGGGGATATGGAAGTTGATGAGGAAACCGTTCAAGCAACAAGGTTGCAGATGTTGAGGGAAGAAGACCAGGATCACCCCTGCGAACAATGAGGGCTGTACTACCCCTCATGTACAAACTTCTCGCAGATACAGTAAAGAAGGTACTGCTATCAAGGGAACATGTCAAGGATCAAGTTACAGAGGATTAGTTGAAGTTGATGGGTGCAATTCTCTTGAAAAAGAAGATGAACTGAGCAAACAATCTTCTTGAGCAACTGGCCATGGGCTGTGACAAGAATTTCTTTGGAAGGATTTGGTGCATGATCCTTGAGCATGTATAGGCCATTCCTGCAAAGGAGGGCAAGAAACTGAATGCCCTCAAGGTAATCAACTCAAAGGCCATCACAAAGTAGGGAGTAAAACCTGACAGTAAGGGTGCTGCAGCAGAGGTTGTTGAGAGTTCGCAAACAGTAGTAGAGTCTGAGCCTTCTATAAGTCAGGACGCTACGCAACCTTCTTCTATGCCGTCTGTACCTACCTCAGTCAGAGCACCCAAGAATGTTCCGACAAAGAAGGCCAAAAAGATATTAGCGAGGAGGAAACCTGATCCTTTCTGTTGAGTCATCTCTAGTGGCAAAACCTCCCAAGAGGTACGGACAAGCCTCACTGTAGTGGAGTCCACTGCAGCAGACTCCAATCCTTTTGCAGCTGACACGGATGATGTTGTATCAACAAGAAGTCATCTTTCTATAATCACCACTATCACTGAGATGATTGCATATGTTCTAAAGGATCTGCATGTGGGGCAATCCCATCTCCACCTCCTACAGCAAGAGAGGAGTCCATCCCTTCTACAATGGAGGTTGATGGCACACAACCACCACTATATAAATCTCTCCACCACAAGTATCCTCACCACCACACATACTAACAACCACATCCTCAAGCATCACAAAGTCTCCAGGCAAACATTGACCCCAAAGACAAAGGAAAAAAGATTATGGTCAAACAACTTAAGCCCAAACGAAGCCAAAGGCAAATTGAGGAAGATGTTGCACTTGTAGCAAGGCTTGCATTAGAGGATGATGCCCATCTCATCTACCCAAGTCTTGCAGCAATCCTCTCAAATCCAAATATTCAAGGTGAGGTTGCTGTAGCCATTTAAAATAGCATTGAAGCCGCCCAGTCAACTCCAACTCTAAATCAACCAGCTACCACCACCACAACCCAAATGTCCCCTTCAGACCACCTTCAACTTCCACAAGAAGAAGAAGCAACACCAGAAGATCTAGAAAGGACACCAGATCTCCTGCCAACTTCAGACCTATCCTCCGTATTATCCAACCCATAAATGGTGACACATCAAGGAATGGCTCTGGGATTGGACTCAAGCTGTTCATGAAATACAATGACAGCAATCACAAAAGTCAACAGTTCTACAAGCAAGAGGCTCTTCTTGAATTTGTGATGACTCCTGAGAAGCAAAAAAAGGCTTCGAGAGCTGATCGTGAATACGACAAACAACTTTCTGCAATAATGTGTGACTGCTGTGACAAAAGGTAGGATCTCTGGGAGTGGCAATAATGCTGGAGATGATGATGACAATGCTCCTCCCCCTTCTGCACCACAATAAGAAAGTTCAGATGACGAGCTCATTGATAAAATTGCTACACAGTCCGTGGCATAGGACCTCAGTATAATTCCTACAACAACTCAGGGGAAGTAAGCTGAACCAAGTGAGGAGGACCAAACTGGCATGGATTATATTGTTGAGGCAATATTTGGATCGCACTCAGAGCCGAGAGTTGCCTCTCACAGCCTACAGACCCCTCTGCACCATAATATTCCTTTATCAAACTCCATCACCGCTGTTGAAAGACAATTTTGTGATATCAACAGTGTAGAACCCCCTATCTGCCATGATCCTTAACACACACACCTTGGCAACCTGTATTTGGCACCTCACCATAACCAACCATCACGAAGTCACTATCCTCCATCGAAATCACCATCGCAAAATCTCCTTCACACCACCACAACAAGAACCACCATCCTTTGTTGCTCTCTCCGAAACTCAAGCACAACCTGTAATAGAAGTATCTGAAATTTCTACACAAGAAGAAAAGCAACTACAAGGAGTGTCTCAGACTCCTGCGGCGGAGTCTGAGGCTGGTGCATCTCATCAGAAGAAACTAAGGAGATGACTGAGGCTGCTGCACAAATAACTGAGGTTTCTATACAAAGAGATGAGTATGCCACAGGAACGTCTGAGGTTCTTACAGTAGTGTCTGAAGCTACTGAGAACACAAGAAGTAATACAGCCTCCTGCAAAAGTGTCTGAGGCTTCTGCACCAGAAGATGAGTCTATCATAGGGATGTCTGATGTTCCTACAATAGGGGCTGAGACAACTGCACAAATAGAGAACGCGGAAATGGATATGCCAATTATAGTGGATGTTTCTGTCATGCCCAGCCCTTCCATTACTGTAAACGAGTATGTCCCAGTGGCTCCCTTTCCACCGCTGCTTCTTTTGCTCCTCTGCACACACTAAGCAGATCAATGAGGGCTCAGCTGAAGGTACAAGCTCCAAAGCTCCTCTTGCACCAATGTCTCCTGTGAGGAAATACTTTGAGCTGTCTCCTGAAGGTTTCCCTACTGCACAAGAACAAACAACGCAGCACACCTCTACTGCCCTAGGTGTTGCTATCAATTTAAATGATCCAATGAAGCTATTGTAATTACTGGCCAAACAAGTACTCCTGCTTCAACGACAACAGGATGAGCTCTTCACTACTGTCAATTCCCAAATAAATTCCACTGTTGAGACTCTTCAGGAGAAACTCCGTAAACTACAGCGTGCAGTAGAGTATCTCAACGCAAACTTTAGAAAGGCCGTCACTGATATCCAACGCCACACGAAGCATGCATCCACCACTGCCACTGCAACAGATGGTTTCTTGATAATTCTAAACAAGTCTAAGGGGGAAATGCATCGAAAGACTTAGGAGAAGCTGCAATGTCAGCTGACCTCTCTCACCGGCTCCATCGCTAAGCAAGCTGTACGTATAAAAGAGCATGTTGATTACAGAATATCCTCCTTGAGTGATGATGTTGACATGCTTAAGTATCTTATAGAGAAAAATCATACCATAACTGAAGCAGAACTCCATCTGATCAAGTCCAAAGTCAATGATTTGAGCTAACACTTGATAGGTCGTACTCTCTTCCCCTTCACTGATACTAGCAAAAAGGGGGAGAGTCTACAACAGCAAGAGAGAAGATCGAGGACACCGTATCACTTATCCTTGAACTAACAAAGACAATCTAGAGCGTTACCGAATAAAAGTGTTATTGACGCTCATTTGAAGTATGATGCCTATAAAAGAACTGAGCAGAGCATAAAAAACAGCCTTGATCTTTTCACTTAACAAGTGAAGCAAACGATCAACAGAGAGACACAGTCGAGCTCATCAGTGGGATCGCAGCCAACTACAAGGTAGACTACTTCACAGAGGACTATTGTGCCATCGAGGCTTGTGTTTTCCAGGTCTGTGCCCCCAAAGAGGAGGAGAGATGATGATGACCCTACTGCTCCAAAGAGACAGAAGCAGTAGAGCACGTGAGCCTATTTGTATGTCTCAAAATACTTGTTCGTTTGAAGTAAATAAGAGATCATGTGTTTATCTTCTTGTTGTTTAGATAAAGTTTGCTATCATCAATTTAGGGAGAGATTGTTGAATCAAACCCATGATGTATAGAAATTAAGGGATAGACAAACTCTAGTCTTAGAACATCCAAGTATGTACCAAGGCTAAGGTTGGTATGCTAGGAAAGTGAGCCTGCAACGGGTGTGCAGTAAGGCTGGTTCAGAGAGGGGTACAGCAAAGCTGGTTCAGAGAGGAACGCATTAAGGTTGGTTCAGAGAAACACAGCATGGCTGGCAATGTTGAGGTCATGAGAAAAGAGATGGTAAGGGTTGGGCATGTGGGCTTGTGCAGTAAGGAATGGTTGATCTTGGACTGCTTTTGATTGACGAATGTTACTGCAATAAGGCTGAGAACAGTAAGACTGAGATCAAAAAAGGGTTCAGATGAAAGAAAGGTTAATCCTGAATTGCTTTTGTAAGGTTACTGCAGTAAGACTGAGGAGCAGTAAGGCTGAGTTCTACAAAAGGTTCAGAAGAAGTCGAAGTTCAATGTTACGTCTATACTGTGTCAGTATACTTCTCTGTATCTACACCAGAGATCACGGGTCTGTGAATATGGTTATAGGATAGCATAAAAGTGACGTGTGAAAGAAAGGACGGCTTCAACAACAGCTAAAAATTTGGGATTGTCTATAAATAGAGAGGCAATGTCCAAGATTTCAAGTGAGGTTTTTGGATCTCCTTTGCTCTGAACAGGAAAGACAAATACAGAAAGGCATCGAGTGAACTGTGGAAGAAGTTGATAGCTAAAGATTTGAGTCACCTATTAAAAGCAATGTTAAATAGCACTAGTGTTAAACAGACAATTCCAAGAGGTTGTTTTGAGTCCTGTTGAGGAAAATGACAGATCTTGTAATCGGTTTGTATTATCATTTACTCGTTGTAAAGTGACTGATTGACTGTAAGCCTAAAACAATCACACGTAGTGTTATCCTCTTGATTTATTACTGTGTTAATCAAGGAAAGACTTGAGTAAGGGATATAGCCGTATTCTAGCAATATACTCTAATCATTATAAAACCCTTTGTGTTTTTACTTTGCTAATTTCATTACATTTAACCCTACTGCTAATCAACTTCAATCAACAGTAAGATAAAAGGAACTAACGTTATTGCAATAAGATTTCGCATTACTACAGTAAGAACAACTCTGTTGTCTAACTAACTTTTGTTAGTTTAACAGTAAAGCTCAAAAAGAGAGACTATTCATACCCCCTCCAGTCTCACAACAAGCTATCTCAGGACTTTCTGCTGCTCTGGTGGTTTCCTGCTTGGCTGCTGCTTTGTTGCTGCATCGTTGCTTTGCTGATGTTTTATTGCTGCTTTGTTGCTGCTTTGCTGAGCAATTTTGGGCTATTGTTGGTGTAGTGGTTACCACATTTTGTTAGTTGTTTGATATATGTAAATGTACTTGGTAGTAAACAATGGTGAAACACCATTGAATGTAATTGCACTTTTCATTTTCATTCAAGTATATATGTCCCGAAATCCCCGAAATTTCCAAAAATCCTGTACTGCCAAGGAATCAGTACTGAAAAATTGGTATGGGATGAGATAAAGATTTTTAAGAGCCGGATAAGCCGGGACAGGATAGGAAATGGTCAAGAACCGGATCGTG
This sequence comes from Drosera spatulata, assembly GCA_035668315.1. Lineage (NCBI taxonomy): Eukaryota > Viridiplantae > Streptophyta > Magnoliopsida > Caryophyllales > Droseraceae > Drosera > Drosera spatulata. The sequence continues at coordinate 11,723 of JAOVYX010015293.1, forward strand.
CTGTACCATTCTCACCCCTAGTTGGAGACAGAGCAGCAAGGTGATCTAATAGTGGCTGCTCAACAAAGGAGTCAAATAGAGATAATGGTTCCACAAGAGATCATCGTCCATTCCACTGTTCAGCCACCAACAGCCAAACTAGCCAAATCAACAAGGGAAAGAGGGTTCGTTATTCCAGCACAACTTATGCCACCTACAAAAAATCCTCTCCAGCAAAAAAAAAGAGTGTGGCACACTCTTCACTGAGAAAAGTGAGACCCTGTATTCATCCTATGGTGTTGAAATACCCTACAGACGCATCTTTGTACTCAAGAATAAACCTAAAAGAACCAGATTCACTAGCAAGCTTTCCAAGAAGGCCATAAGCAAAGGTGAGGACACCTCTGAGTCAACGGATGATGACAAACCAAAGGAGTTTAATCCCTTATTCGAAAGAGTTAGAAACTGGATCTCAGCGCTGGAAGTGTATCAGCACGCTTCACAAGGAAGGACTCAAGTGGGGAGCCTGGTCTGCTGCAGGATGCAAGCACTCCTGTACTGCATGAAACTCCGGTGACTGATCTATAAAAAGATATAAATGCGACTCTGCTGTCCAGACAGGTCAGAGAGGAGCAGATCAGGAGGTTACGTGTAGAGTTGCAAGATAAGGAGAAGGAGCTTGAAGAATTACAAGGAGTTATAGTTAGTGCGGATGATGATCCTCTAATTGTCAAGATGAGGACAAAACTAATACAACAACTTAAGCATAACATAAGTGTTAGAAAAAGGGTCATTGATGAGCTGAGTGACATCAGCAAGAAAGATGCTGACAACATGAAGAATGAGCCTATAGGAGTACTAACTCGTCTGCAAAATCTGGTAAATAAAATGCCTAAGATGGCTGCTGAAGTGGTAAAGACGAAGAAGTGTCATACACACCTCCTCAACAAACTAAAGATGGCCTTGAAGGAGTTCAAAGTAGCATAGTAGATCACTCAAACAGAAGAGTATGAAGGAGCATCTGAACTGCCACCAGTTTCAACGCCCATGACTAGAAGGAGGGCATTAGCAATCAGAACAGAAAAGGAAAGAGTTGTAAGGATAGCAGGGCTTCAAATTTTGACAACCACAACAGAACGGACAAAACTAACAACCTTAGCCGAGCCAACACCATCAACATCAGAGTTAGCCATCGTTCTAGTCTCAACAGCAGAGATGGCTATTATACCGGCTCCATAAGTCACCTCAACAGTTCCAAAGAAAGTAAGAGTTGTAACCTCCATCCATCCAGACGACAAAAGACCTAAGATGAAGCCGAAGAGAGCCAAGTCACCCAAGGATAGGTTTTTGTACACCATCAGAATAGTAGTCATTTCTGAAGAAGCACAAAGGATGAAAGAATATCAACCAGAGCTCATGACTGTAGCAAAAGAAAAGGCAACTGTCATAGCACTAATGCAGAGTACAAGACAAGAGGTCACAGAGAAACGCAGGCCTCACATAGCTGTGCTGGTTAGATACAGAGTTCAAGATAGCATTACTGAGCAAAGATTGGAGAAGCTGGACTCTCGGGCTATCACTTCAAACAAATTTGCCATTGATGAAGTACTTCTTGTAAAGGTACAGAAAGTCATTGAGAAATACAACCACAAAACCCTATACAACATCAGAAAGCTTATAGAAGGGAACATTACAGCAACAGAAGGGGATGCAAGAGATAATGATGATAATGTACCTCCTGAATATCTTCACGATGATAAGGTGAAGATTTGGACAAGCTCATAGATGAAGCAACCCTAGCAGACATAGAACCTCAAAATCAAGACACAGACAAGGAAGTTGGTAAAACCCCACAATAGATAGAAGCACTACCAGTATACCAAACTGTCGCTGAGCTTGAAATGATAGAAATGACAGAAGAGGTACAAATTCATGGGGAGATAAGCACTGACGACTGTCCCATCTCAACTACATCACTTAAGAGCAAATAGAAAATGACAGATGAGGTATTCGGACTTAGAGAAACCACCTCAGCAGATAAAGAAGCTAAATCAACTCCAGCACACCATGAGATATCAATAGAGGACGACATCATCCTAGTTAAAGGACAATTAACAGATGGGGAGACTCAGCAGTGCACAGCAGAGCAACCAAATGAAGCAGCCTAATCAGCAGATTTATACTTCAGCACAGTAGAACAAACATCCTCAGTACAATTGTCCATCCCGTCTCCAACAAACTCCAAGGATATCTCTGATGCAAACCCTCATGTGGGAGGAATCCATTTTCTAAAACTTCTCCCATTGTGAGTGATATGTCCATTACTATCTCTACCAGACAGTTTGCACAGGAGTTGGAGGAGGCTATGCAGGATCCATCTTCAGAAAAGACAGTCAAAACAGCTAGAAAGCTTCTTGATTCATTCAATGAGGCTGATCTTTCACCAACTACATCCACAACAGAGCAACTACTAACAGCAGTTAGAGATGAAGAGCCTTCAGAAGAGGCAGGAACAAGTGGCATCACTCCAGAAAGGCTCCAGCAAGAACTACAACAACAAGCTACTCTTTTATATGTCCCAGACTACACAGCCACTCCGTATGAGCCTCAACCATGACGGATAGCAGAGCCAGAAGTAGAACAGCCCAGTTCACTCAGAATCCCTTCACTAGAATCGCTCTCTTCTGATGCTATGCTAACTAAAATCTACAGAATAAGAGCATAGCAAGAGATCTTCATAAGACAATTTGAGGCCAACCTCAATCTTCAAACAACCAAGATGCACAATAACTTTGCTGAAGAAACTTAAGAAATCATTGGCTGCACTGGTTACACTCTTAGGGAAGTTGAGAAGAAGCATAAGCAAACACACAACAAAATAACTCAGCTTGCCCTTGCCAGTCTGCTGTCTGACAGAGCTACTCAAAACCTGGGAGCTGCTTAGAAGAAAATGGAGATTACGATGGAAACCACCCACAAAAAGTAGACCAAGGATCTTTACACTATAAAGGACAGACTGAAGTCTCTGATTAACAGGCAGGAGGATGATAGGACTCATCTCAACCAGAGGCTGGATGACATCATGATTACTATCAATGAACATAAAAAGACACCTCAACCAAGATAGAGGCCATTCAATATGCTCTTGATGCTCTCAAGGAAATAGTAGAAACCTTCCCCTCAATTAGTGATCACAAAAAGGGGGAGAAAAACTCAGAGCTGGATGCATCAAGGCAACTTCTTACATACCATGCAGAAGAGTTTGAAAAATATATGAAGCAAGGATATACACATCAGAGAAGATTAGGGCACAAGAGGAGGCCGGATTGACACCAACAAAAAAAAGCCAAGTTAAAGGCAGAAAGAGAATGGGACGAAAGAATCAGAAGAGAAGGTTATCATGTCCAGTTCTACGAGGACTTGGCTGGGCAACGACGAGCGGCTTAGAGTCAGATTAGGGCACCAGAAACTTAGTAAAAGAGCGGCAGAGGCTCATATCAGAGGAGTGGTCAACAACATAGAAGGGATGATAAGAAAAGCAGCAGAAGCAGGAGTCCAGACACCTCCAGGTTTGAACTCAAAAGAAGAAGTAGATCAAGGTCACCATCAAAGGATCCTAAAAGAGGAAGACATGGAGGATACGACTACAGCAGATGGGGAAAGTAAAAGGAAACTTCAGAGTAGTCAACCTTCAACCACAACAACAACCTTTTTCAACCAATCGTCAAAGGTCCAGATTTTGTGAAGATCAGAGAGTGTTTTGTTATCACTAATTTAGGAGGAGGTTGTTGAATCAAGCCCTAAGAAATTGATGATAAGCAAAAAAGCTCTTAAGGAATCACTAAGGCAATAGAGGTTCCAACTCAAAGGACAGAAGAATGCAAGTCAGTAGGGTAGCGGAGTGTAGATATTGGGCATCGGCAGGGTGCAGCTTCACTGGTCAGACATTCCAAGTCAAAAGAGTTAATAAGGCTGCAAAGTGGATTCCAAGCTTTACAGATATGACCAAGTCATGTAAGTAAGACAGATTGTTCTAAGACTGAAGGCTAAATAGCAGAGCTCACATAGGACAAAAAGACTGCGTCACAGTGATAATTATACACAGGCCATATTATTCTCAGGTCATTTTCAGGAGCGTTGGAAGTTGGCTTTGAACACTTCCCATTAGAATTCGATGGCTGGGATTATTTCAGAGACAACGGCTAGTGGAAGAGCCCTATTTATAAAAGGAGGATGACAATAAAGTTTGGCTAGAGTTCTGATTTTGACAAACATATAAGTGCTGACTGTGTTGTGTTGAAAGAAAGATCATTCTAGCTGAACAAGTACTGCATCAAAGTGTTCTCAAAGGCTCATAAACAGTTGAAGAGGGTGTCCAGATTAGAGGCTAACTTATTTGGTATAGAAATCAGGACAGTTCTAGGGAATCACTTCAAGGATGGTGTCTGTGCAAGACTACACGACTTGTGTACTCTGTAAGAAGATTAAGGATCAACAAAAAATGCCAAACATAGTGAAGTGAAATACCTCTTAGTTGATCACAAGCATCTCTAAGGGAAGAGTGGACGTATACTTTAGAGTTTTATTTAAACTTTATTGTCAGAACCACTATAGATCTTGTGTGCCTTTACATCTCTTGCATTCTTGTTGATTTTATCTACCTATAACTTCGTAAACAAAGGTTAAGGAACAAGAATTACTCTCACACAAGAAGATTAGATAATCATCTTTTCACAGTAAGTTTGTGACTTTGTTGAGTCAGTAGAGTGACTCTATTGTCTTTAACAGAGTTAAGAAATTAAATCTGTTAAGTTCTAAATTAATTCAATTAGTCTATTCAACTCCCTCTTCTAGGCATATTTCTGCTCTCTAGGACCAACAACATCACTTTCAAAGGGTCATTATATTTTTCCATAATTTACAACACTCTCCCTTGATGTATCTGGCACCCATTAAGATTGTCTCGTTAAAACCTTGTTATGAAAAATCCAAAGGGATAAAAACATTGGCGAAGAAAATATATTACAATCTCCCCCTCAAGAAAACTCCTTTAATATTGAAATTTTGTTCAAGAAGATTACTAAGTCTTCTCATTCCTATCTTGTATCTGAGCTTCATAAAGGTTATTCTCGGTAATACTTTTATGAATAAATCTAACAAGTTGTCACTTGAGCGCATTTTTCGCACAGTGATAATGCCATCCTTCTAAAGATAATGTGACCAGAAGAACTTTGGTGATATATGTTTTGTTCTGTCAGCTTTGATGTAGCATCCTCTAAGTTGTGCAACACAAGCTACATTATATTCATAGAAATTTGCGGACTTTCCACGAACTGAAGGCGTCCCACATGACTCTTGTATATGTTGTATCATGGATCTCAGTGACACTTATTCTTGGTTAGTCTCGTGCATTGCAATAAGCTCTGAATGGTTGAAAGATGTTGTAAGAGTCTATTTCACTGATCTCCACGATATTGCAGTATCTCCAAAAGCAAGCACATAACCTATTTGTGATCTTGCTTTGTATGGATCTGACAAGTACCCAACATCTGTAAATCCAACTCGTGTGGATTTCACTCCTCTTGAATAAAATAGCCTCATATCAATGATTTCACGAAGATATCGCATGACATGCTTGATTCCATTCCAGAGTCTTCTTGTCGGAGCTGAACTATGCCTTGTTAGTAAGTTAACCACGAAAGCAATGTACGACGTTGTGCAATTAGCAAGTTACATAAGTGCGTCAATTGTACTTAAATAAGAAACTTAAAGTCCTAGGGATTCTTCTCCCTCTTCTGGAGGTCGAAACACATATTTCTTGATATCTAATGATTTGATAATCATTGGAGATATTAAAAAACGGTGTAATGGTCAAAACTTATGATAAGTCGTTAGCCTAATAAGAATAAGACTTATAGCATGTAATATTGCATATCCCCAAGTAAAGAAAGACAAGTTTGTCTCCATGAGTAAAGGTTTAACAATTAATTGAATTCATTTTATCAATGACTTGACTAAATCATTTTGTATATGGACATGAGGAACATGATGTTTTACTGAGATACCTATTGATATGCAATAGTCATCAAATGCCTTTGAAGTGAATACTTCAGCATTATCAAGACGAATAGACTTGATGGGATTGTTTGAAAAATGAACTCGTAATTTAATAATTTGGGTGAGAAGCTTGGCAAAGGCAACATTATGAGTAGAAAGAAGACATATATGAGACCATCTTATAGAAGCATCAATCAAATCTATTAAATATCTAAATGGATCAGATAGTGGATGAATCGGACCTCAAATGTCTCCTTGAATCCTTTCAAGAAATAAAGCCGACTCAGAAGAAAGTTTTGATGGAGAAGGTCTTATTATTAACTTACCCTATGAATAAGAAATGAAAGGATGACTGTTATTTTTCAAAACATCTTTTTGGTTCTTAAGAGGATGTCCATTGTTGTTTCAATGATACGACGTAACCTCATAGTACCTGGATGATCGAATCGCTCGTACAATAAACAAAATTGTGCTAGGATCAATGGGTTTTGAATCCATAACACTCTACGACTTAATAACCTTAATTTTGACAAAATATAATCTAGATTGAAAAGTCAAATTTTTTTCAAGGATTTGATTACTTTCAGAAATGAAAGATGTTGTATAAAGATATTGTTTTTCATCTTTACTTTTATTTTCTAAATGAAAACCATTAAAAAGAATATTCTTGAAACTTAAAAGATTTTTTTTTTGAATTTTTGAGAGTTTAAAGCATGCTTGACATGGATTTACGTATTATTTGGTAGTATAAAATGAGCACTTTCAGAATCATCAATGGTTTTTTAAGTACCATAGATTGTATTAACATTTGCTTCAGTCTCTTTAAGTTTGAAAAATATTTCTTACTTTGTAGGATTGTATGAGTCGTTGCACTATCAACAATGTACATATTTTTTATGACAATTCTGTAAATAAAACCTTTATTAATTGAAATTTTATTACATTGCTTGAAATGAAAAAAAGCAGAACATCCACTGAAAATACAATAGTAAAAATTTTAAGGAGAACTACAGACATATTTCCACCATTTAAGGGGTTTATATTCAATTTTTTCGTTATATTTGTCATCTGTTTCAGCATTGAAACACCCAACTAAATGTGAAACATTTTTAGGTGGTGGAATCGGTTGAGACTGATCTTCCTTGAAGTTTGTTTTCGATATTTTATCTTTATCTTTAATAAAGTTTTGATAAAGATCAATAAAGTGTATAGGAGTTTTTCAAGATATACACCAATGACAAACACTTTCTTTTGGCATTTCTCCTGGGTCTGTTATGTGGAGATTTTTCCTTCTTCTGTGTCTGATTGTCATCTTGCCATTTCTGGTGGTCCACACTTGTAATCGGATTGTAACGTCGATTGTAGAATCTTCCACGATCACGAATACCTCCATGACCTCGTCCTCTTTCATGCCAATTCACTTGTGGTGGCCATTGCTTCAGGCAATTGAACGGAATCAACTGAACGAGCTTGGAAATTTTTCATTAGTAACTCTTGATTCTTTTTAATAACCAAGAGCATTGAAAGCAATTCACTATACCCAATGAATTTCAGAATTCGATATTGATGCATCAGAATTGTATTTTGGGATGAAAAATGGAATATATTTTCTTTAACATTTCCTTCTCAGATATAAGTTCTCCACATATTTTCATACGTGAAGTAATATTGAAGAATGCAGAATTATACTCTTGCACAGATTTAAAATCTTGCAACCTCAAAGTTGCCCATTCATATCTGACAAGTGGAAGAAATACCAACTTGTGATAGTCAAATCTTCCTTTCAGATTACTGCATAACTCATATGAATTTTTGACAGTAAGATATTCGGATTTCAGCCCCTCACGGAGGTGATGCCTTCAGAACATCAGTGCTTGATATTTTCTTGTGGAGTTGTTTAATTTATTCTCCATTATGATATATTTTAGACCTTTAACATCTAGGTGTAATTCAATATCAAAAATTCACAATAGATACTTTTCTCCTGATAGGTCTAGTGCTGTAAATTTCAACTTTGTGAGATTTGTCATAGTTCACTAAGTACAACAAACCGATAAATTCATCAAGTTTATTTATTTTACAAAAAAATTCTTTGTTCGATTTATGGATTTAGCAGTTTAATGATAGTAATAAAATTTTCAATTATTACTATTTTTCATAATACTATAATTTATTTAAACTGTTTATTTTACTGATAAAAGTGATAAAATTAATAAGCTCCTATAACATCTGATAAAGAAAGTTTCATACAATTTCACTAATATATTTTCCTTAAAACCTTTTAGCACTATTCTTAAAGCACATATCTAATTACAAAGAAGAAGTTAATTATTGATACAACGTTAAAAACTACTAGTAACAATAAATAACAAAATAAATCGTTATGATTTTTTCGGATTCTATTTGCTATTTCTTCATTATTAGAGGTCATTACGTCGTTTATTGTACCTTAATGAAAAACACAAAAATTAAATCTCATCATTTGAAGCAAATGCATCAACATGAAATATAAAATTTCTCGTCACTTGTAGTTGAACCTCAAAAAATGGGATAACCACGTCAATGTTCGCTGGTGATCCACACAGGATGGATAAACCACCTCAAACTTACGGGGTGATCTACATAAAAGGGGTAAGTCACATCAACGTGTTGAAACCAATTAATAGGTTTTCACACTGGCGATATTTTGTCCAGCGATGGAACCATAATTATTTTATTTGTTAAAATTAATTATTAGATTTTCATACAAACGATATTTCGTCCGACGGTGGAACCATAATTATTTTAATTAGTATGATATGGATCAAAAAATCAAAACATACGGGAATAATAAAGTATCTTTGTTTGCCTTTCGATCTCACATGGTCAAAGACTCGTGCTGATAACATATTATAGAATAAATGCTCCGTTGGTTGAACCTATTCGTTGATATACCCAGATTGATTTTTCGGACGAATAAAGTAACTAAACCATTTTAGAGAGAGAGAAAAAAGGATTTTTTCTCTTAAAAATATATATATAACACCTTATAAATTGATTCTATTTATAGTATTGAAAGTGATTAATTAACATCTAACTTTTTATCACCTAATTAAGATGATTAGATCTAATTAATGGATAATTAGATGTACTCCCTTAATAACCTCAAAAATAAATAAAATAAAAAAAAATATTTCGATTTAGATATAAATATATCACTCTCAAAAAGTCATTATATTATTTCATAGTTTACAACAGTCACGAGGACTGGGTGACTAATAAGTGAATAAGAGCACCACAGCACCACAGCAATAAGTGAATAAGAGCACCACAGCACTGGGTGACAGATGCATACAGCAAAGTCTCACTAATGACCAGATGCACTAGTCACCAGTGCTTCGTGCACTAACTAATCGTTGTAGTCATCTTAACTATACATACTACACAAAGTACTTCTGAAGATATTAATCCAAAAACATTTGTAGCTAGTTTTTTAGCGGTAGATATAACTTGGAGAGTAAGAAATGAAGTGAATGATAAAAAAGTACTCGATCGGTTCCATATTAGTCAAAATACTTTGACCCGATACGATAATTTATATATATTGAATTTATATAAATTTTAATAAAAAAATATTTATTTGATAGTAGTGAAGTTTATTACAACAGTTGAGAAAGGAATTAATATATATATAATAACAAATGAAATTGATTTGATTTTTTTATGTTGAAAAATTACCTAAAAAAAATTTCATTTATTTTAGGACGAATCACCGAGGGAGCACTGGTAAAGTTTATACAAACAAAAGCCTGAATACTCATGCAAAGGCTGTTGAAGAGCACAGATTCAATGGAGTTAAAAAAACCGCTAGCACACCGAGGATGATGTACTGTAAAAAAATGCGCATGCGTGAACTATACTCCATGACTTTTACCATGGTTGTATCAAGGTACAACAATGATGTAGTCAGCTGCTATACCGATGCAAGGCATCCTTCATGGGCTTGAATGAACATTTCAACTCATAACCTCTCGACTTTCAGGAATCACCACCACCAATCCATCCAAAGATACCACGAGAGGACTGCTTCTCCGTGGTTGGGGTCTGCTCTATAGCAGATATTTTCCCCCTAAGTGAGAGCACCTCAGCCTCTACAGCAGGCAATGATTGTAATAGATTCCGAAGTTCAGCTATTTGAGCCTGTAGGCATTACCCAAGAGGAAAAGAAAATTATGTAGAAATTAGTCATAGTATGATGACAGAGATGCAGAAACGCATATCCAGATGGAGATTTTCCATGGAAACCAATTTGAAAATGGTCAAACTGGGCAAATGAAACCAGAGGCATGAGCTCAGTTACTCAGACACTCATATCACGATAATCACGTTGCTCAAGTCATAACGAAAATATATTTTATTTTGCGAATGGCCATGTATGAATTTCCCACTACCAGATCTCACCATAAGTGATAACTTCAGCAAGTAGGAGCACAACAGCAATCGGTCAAGTTTTATATTGGACTCGTCAAAGAGGGGAAAAGATGCTTGAAGAGCTGTTTGATGGTGGTTAGCACTAAAGCAATTCATGTTCACAATCATATCGAAGGAAATAGTTTCAAGGCCAAACCTCCAACTTGAAGCATCTCGATCTCTCCTCTGCAAGTTGAGTTTGAACAGAAAGCAGTTCCTACAATAAAGAACAATATTTAGGCCAACAGTCTACGTCAAAGTAGTGTGTGCCAAGTCAACCTCACCAGTAAGTCGACACACCTTTGCTAACTCGGATTGAGTTTTTTTAACATCATCAAGTTTTCCCCTCAACTTAGAGTTCTCTTCTTTAACCTCAGCAAGTGACAATTCTAACAATCTTTTCTCTTCTCCAGCTCTGCTAGTGTCAACAGTGGACTCTTGGTGGGGATGCTTTATCTCTGAATCCTCACTCGGGTCTTCTGCCTTGGGTACAGATGTCTGCCCTCCAGGGCCTAGCAAGTAAGCTGCAGAAACAGAGGCTGCTGCTGCAGCTGCTGCTGGTGAAAGAAGGATCTTCCGTGGTGCTGGTTCTTTTAGTTTAGGTTTCATAATAAATACCTGTATACAATTCGGACGCAGGACACCAAGGAAATTGTCATTGGAATGAAAAAACAGGGCAAGACTCTGAAGTGGAAGATTGAATGAATTGCTTTAAAATATCCAGTATGCTGTATATAGAATGAATTACTCAAACGGAAGTTGTCAAATATCTATAGACGAGGAGATACTGCATAAAAGGGTTGCAAATTAAAGTTTTGCCTCTGGAGAGGATCCAGCGTTGGCCGCTCATGTACCTCTTTGAAAATAGGGAAAAGAGCATAAACTCCCCCAAACTTCGAGGGATGACAGAACTTCAAAAATAGGCAAAGGGCCCCCTATTTCAGTCCCTATCATGGGGTTCCAAGCCAAAAAATAAAAATAAAAAAATGCAATTCGTTGGAAACTTTTAGGGGTTTTAGTGCCTAATTTTTAAGTTCGGGTGGAAGCACACTTATCCATCACCAGGGTTTGGGAAAAACAGTCCAAAGAGGCTTCAGGATGTCTAAACATAGCTACCAGAATTGTTGCCCTGTTTGCAGGTCTAGCGTGTGAATTCTATTTGTGTAAGAAATTCTTAAAGACTCTTTCCCAAATTATTTTACGATTGTACAGTGTTCCAAAGCACGCTAAACATAAGGAAATTGGAGACTCCAACAAATTTCAAAATCAAATTCACCCCTGATCAGCAATTAGGCAGTGTATACAGCAGGTAAATCTATGAAGTAACAATACCTCATTATTATACTTCCCATTGTAACCACCATAAGCGACCAAATACTTCACTCCGCCAATTAAAGCAGCACACAAGCTGATCCCCTGCCACGCCATTCATAAATCAGGTATTTACCCTTGGGAACACTAATACATTTAAATCATGTATCTTTCGTTTCCAATGTTGGTGGAAGAAAAGTTTCTAGTGCATTGCAGGAGAAGTAAATGTTACGATGGTCCTGGTAAATATAAAATTGCAAGTATTCATCTTTGTTTTCATCAGTACTTGTCATCATTTGCATGGCTCTATCATATATTTCAGCCAAAATTCAACAGGTTCATGAATCAATTTCAAATCAAGTTGTCATCACACCTAACGACCAGAAACTATATATGCAGACCATCAATAATGTTGTAGTTTATTATTAGGGTTATCAAGTTGTGCCAAGTTATGCTATGGGCCTAATTTGATTAATCATAATCTACGTCTATAAATATGTAACTCCTCTCAATAATAATATTCATTTGCTTCACATATTCTTAGGATGATATCAGAGCCGCCAAGCACAAAAAAACCTTAATTTCAACAAACCCTAACTTCAATCATAATTTCTCTCCACCGAACCACCTCCATCCTCTCGTCGTTAGTCATCCTTGTATGAACGGATCGATAGAAGGAAAAACCTCATCCTGCGGCCATCGGTACAATGATTGTACGATCAGTTTTCAACACTTTTTTGGATGATTTTTGTCCTCTATTTAGTAGTGGAACGTATGTAGTGGTGATGTGATTGATCCGAAGCATGGCAATCACAAAATTTTGATGATTTTGTGTTCTTTGTGGTGAATCATATCGTGTGAGTGAGGTTCCTGGTGATTGTGGATATTTGTGCAGTGGTTGTTGCTGATAGATGTGATTGGATCTCACTCGTATTCGTGTTGATATCTGGTGGCGTTATTATCATGGTGATTGTTGATCAATTCGGTGACTTGTTATATTTGATATACTAATTTCGTGATTTTGGTGTGCAGCACGAGGTGGTGAGATTATTTATTTTTGACATGACGACATCGATTTGCACAGAGTATGATGAGTCGGTTGAAGATGTTACTAATTTGGTTTTTGATGGGAGTGGTGCTTGCCTGCTGTCTTCCGCTACTAATCATCCGTGGGTTATTGATTCTGGTGCCACCCATCATATGACCGGAGATCCAAATATTCTTATCTTGAGTACCACGAGTTCCTCGATTCCTCATACCTAAGTTATTCTAGCATATGGTTCTCAATCAAAAGTGGATGGTACTTGTTGTGTACAGCTAAGTCCCTCGGTGTCCCTTCCATCTGTTTATTATATCCCACAATTTTCTTATAATCTATTGTCTATTAGTTCTATTACACATGATCTCGACTATGATGTCATATTTTCTTCTTCATGTGTTTTTTCAGGATCGTAAAACGGAGCGTCGAATTGGTGGTGGACATGAGTCTGGTGGATTGTGCATCCTTGATCGTGATATTATTGCCGTCGTGGGTGTGATTCAGATGAAACCTGTTGATGATGAATATTAGACAAAAATAGTTAATGAGACTTATCGATTGCACTGTTGTCTTGGGAATCCATCAACTGAGGTGCTCAACAAGTTTCCCTTTGTGTCTTCTTCGAGCAAGCGGTTTGATTGTGAGACGTGCCAGTTAGGTAAGCATCATCGTGCATCGTTCCCTTCTCGTGATTCTGGTCATACGTCTTAACCTTTTGAGCTAATTCATTCTGTTGTTTGGGGTCTTAGTCGAGAGTCGTCATTTAGCTTTCGTTATTTGTCACTTTTATAGATGATTGGAGTTGGACAACCTAGTTATACTTGATCAAAGATCGTACTCAAGTGTTTCAGTTGTTCCAAAAGTTCTATCATGAAGTCCGTACACAGTATGGTTATCAGTTCAAGTGTTTACGCACTGACAATGTGCGAGAGTATTTTTCATCTTTCAATTTTGTTCCATTTCTCGGGTCGCTTGTTATTTTACATCAGAGTTCAAATACTCACACCCCACAACAAAATGGAGTTGCTGAACGAAAGAATCGTCATATGTTCGATATTACTCGATGTCTTCTTCTTCACATAAAAGTGCATAAATCGTATTGGAGTTATGCTCTTCTCACAGCTTGTTATCTTATTAATTGTCTCCCACCATCAGTTTTGAAAGTATCTATCCCCTATGCTCTTCTTCATCCTGATCGTCCTTTGTGGTCAGTTCATCCTCGTATTTTGGGGAGTGCTTGTTTCGATCATTCTTTTCTCCTGGGTTGGACAAATTATCAGCTTGTGCAGAAAAATATGGCTTTGTCGGTTATTCTTATACTCAAAAGGGATATTCATGCTATAGTCCTACACGTCAAAAAGAGTATGTTTCACCTAATATGACATTCTTTGAGGATAAGGCTTTTTCCAACAAGATTGATACTTCTGACAGTGTTATTTCTGATACTTCTGATATGACATCAATGCTTGTTGTGCCTTTATCATCAACTGTTCAACCAATATCGACTGTACCAAATACTACTATGAAACTGATAGATCGGCCTTCTGCTGATGCTCCTTTGAAAGTATATCAACGTGGTTATCGATCAATTTGGAAATGTACTAACCCGTCAACATCTGACTCACAACCACGACCACCATCGGCTGCTCTTGTTTCTGATCCTGTTGTCGAGTCTCCAATTGCTCATCGTACTCGAACACGGTATCCCCTTTCTTATTTTGTCTCATATCATAATTTATCTTCACAGTTATCTTCTTTTGTGTCGTCTCTTGGGTCTGTTCATGTGCCAAGGAATGTGCAGGAGGCTTTAACTCATCCTGTTTGGACTCGTGATATGGAGGAGGAGATGAAAGCCTCGTATCGTAATAAACATGGGATTTGGTATCATTGCCTACTGAAAAGCAAGTGGTTGTAAGTATTTATAGTGAAGCATCATCCAAATGGCTTAGTGGAGCGCTTGAAAGCGCGTCTTGTTGCAAACGACTACACCCAGATTTATGGTCAGAACCATAAGGAGACATTTTCTCCCGTTGTCAAAATGCCTTCAATTCGTATTTTTATTTCCTTGGCTATCCCGTTTCATTGGCCCCTTTACCAGCTTGATGTCAAAAATATTTTTCTTCATCTTGTTGAAGAGGTGTATATGGAGCAACAATCCGGGTTTGTAGCTCAGGGGAAAAGGTGTGCCGTCTGCGTAAAACTCTCTATGGAGTTAAACAGGCACCTTGTTCTTGGTTTGGTCAATTCAGTGAGGTAGTTGTTGGTTTTAGTATGCTCAAATATAGTGCGGATCACTGTTTTCAGTATGTCTTCTTCTAAAGGTTTAGTTCTACTACTTGTTTATGTGGATGATATTGTTGTGATTGAAAGTGATGCAGATGGTATATAACGACAGAAGAGATTTCTACAGAAGGAGTTCAATACTAAAGATTTGGGTTTATTTTGATATTTCCTTGGCATAGAAGTAGCTTATCCAATGGTGATATTGCTCTCTGCCAACGCATGTATGCTTTTGACATTCTTAAGGACACAGGGTTGTAAGATGCTAGGCCAAGCGATTCTCCAATGGATCCGACGATGAAACTTGATAATGGAGGAGGGACAACTTCTACATGACCCAGAGTAGTATCGTCAATTGATAGAAAAATTGAATTACCTTACCATCACTCGACCAGATATTGCCTTTGCAGTGAGTGTGGTAAGTTAATTCATGAGCTCTCCTCGTACTACTCATTGGCGAGCTGTGCTACAAATTGTTCGCTACTTGAAACGAGCTCCAGGTCAGGAACTAGTGTTTCGAGATCGTAATCATCTGCATATAGCTGGATATGAAGACGCCAATAAGTCGCATTCTGTGAAGGTAGTTGGATATTCTGAGATAGATTAGGCGTTGGTACACACACGATCCGATGAGTAGTTAGTCGATATCTTCACAACTCCTCTTCGACGGAAATGCATTTCATGTATTTATAACAAGTTGGGTCTTTATGATATGTATGTCCCAACTTGAGGGGGAATGTTGTAGTTTATTATTAGGGTTATCAAGTTGGGCCAAGTTATACTATGGACCAAATTTGATTAATCCTAATCTACGTCTATAAATATGTAATTCCTCTCAATAATAATATACAATTTGCTTCTCATATTCTTAGAAATAAAAATCACTTTTTTTTCCATTTGGAATTATCATAAGCTATATACGTAAATCCAAAAGATAGGATTAAATCTGGAATGTCTTACCTCACTTGCAAGAGGATGCCTTTCGTTCACCTTGGTCACTACTGACCAAACCAATTTGGTCAAATCTAAGACTATGGTTTCCAGGGCCCCTGTGAAAAAACAATAAGTTATGTATATCGTTGCTTTAACAATAATAAAAACTAAAGTACACAACTTTTTATACCGCTTTTGTTATCTCCTCCACCAACTAGAAACCACTTATCAGAAATCACAGCACCAGCATGTCCTGCTCTTGGAGTAGCCAAATCCCCTCTATTTTCAGGTTGAGACCATTCCAGCTGCCAAAAAAAAAAAATTCGCAGGAAAAAAAATTCATCTCTAAAGGAAAAAAAACAGCCTTCCGAGAAATACTCTCGTACAGCTCCCAATATGCATTGTCAGTTAAAAAAGTTTTTTTATATGTTTTTTTATTCCCAAAAGAAATGCAAGACACGGTATGAGCAAACAAAATAAGTATAAATTACTAATGGAGTTCCATTTTGGCTTTAAAGTGTCCATACCATATTGGCAGGGTGCAATCATCTATGCCGTACAGCAATAGTTGGTGTAGAAAGACTAAGTTCCTTAAAAAACTCACTCACCTAAATATCAATTACAAGAATTTATTAACATCTAATCTTTTTTTCTTTTTTTTCTTTTTTTTTTCTTTTTTTCG
>JAOVYX010015294.1:0-57812 GCA_035668315.1 Drosera spatulata
TGCTCGGAAGAAGGATCTGGTCAGCATGCATATTTTCCTTTTCTCATTTATGTCCCCTGCTCAGCTTTTAAATTATTCTCTATGAATCCTGCTCGTAATTGCATACTTCCATCCTTGTCTATAAAAATTTTCTTGAATAGAGCTCCTCCTTTCTTTAAGACTAATTGGTTGCGTAGTACAAAGGTAGATACAATTGGGATTTGAGACTGAAGTGGTTTTGATGATGACCAAGGAAAACTTACAACTGTTTTAACACTTGCTCATGAGGAATTGCATCAGGAGTAGATATTGAGACTTCACAAAAAAAATTATTTAATCGATAACTCAGCGGCCAAACGAAGTGCGCCTTTCACTAACCCTGTGAGGCATAATCTAGGTTCAAGCAGCTGTTAGTGACCTTCGAGGAAGTGCAGCAACTAGGACCCGGAAACTTCAGCAGGAGATGTCAACAATGCAGGAAGATACTGCTTCCATTAAAGCTGACTGGGTAGTCTATGTGGAGAAAACTGAAACTCGATATCTGGATGATACTTCAGCAGTTGAAACTGGAAAGCAAGGCCTCAATGATGTTCTACAGAACTGGTAAATCAGATGTTATTTGTGACTCAACCATGAGCCTACCATTAAAATTTGGTGGGTATGTTTGTTTTTTTCATTAACATTTGATTTTCACTCATCAATATCTTACAGTTTGAACAAGGCAAAAATGGGAGCGCAGCAGTGGAGAAAAGCACAAGATTCTTTGCTGAACCTGGAACAGAAAAATGTTGCTTCTGTGGCTACTATTGTCAGGTTAGTCAAGTATTATAAATTTATTGAATGTGTTCACAGTGATGAGCAGCAGAGTTGATAGGGGAAAAATGTTCTGTGTTTCGTGTTGCGACTGATGTGTGCCACTAAATGTATATTTCAATCTTAAACAGCGGAGGATTGAAAGCCAATCAGACATTACGAACAAGATTTTCTTCTTCTGCATCATCTGCTCTTGAAGATGTTGATGTAGCAAACAAGGATATGCTCTCATCAATCGACCGTATGCATTTATACTCAATATCTCCAGTATAATGCATATCTCTGTTGTGATTGCATTATTTTTCATCTTACATAAGGGGGCGACTTTGCAGATACTTTGCAATTGGATCATGATGCCTGTGAGAATCTTGATTCCATGATTGTTCCTTGTTGTGGGGATTTGAGGGAATTAAAGAGTGGCCACCACTATAAAATCGTTGAGATCACCGACCAGGCTGGAAAATGCCTTTTGCATGAATACAAGGTAAGAATATAGGAAATTTGTTTGACGCTATTTTCTATCACAGGAGATAAAGAATATGCTGTCAAATCTGGGACTATATGTAGTAAACGGTAGAGTGAAAGTATTACACTTCTTGATATTGAGTTCTCTCTTTCCCAATAGGTGGATGAACCAACTTGCTCCACTCCGAGGAAGAGATCATTCAACCTGCCCAGCGTGGCATCCCTTGAAGAACTCAGAACGCCAGCGTTTGAGGAGCTGCTGAGATCTTTCTGGGATTCAAAATCCGGAAAACAGGCAAACGGTGACATCAAGCACAACACATTAGCAATACACGATGGCACACAATCAAAAGATACACGGCTTCCTCTCACCGCTATCAACTAAGGAAGAGTTTTGAGTTTTCTTCGATAGATGCATATAGCAGCAACGGTAAGGAGTTCTGTACAGTATGAATCACGCAACTCTAGAATCGCTTATTGTATCCTTTGAGAATCTTAGTTGAGTAGGTATAACGTGTCGTGTCTTGTAAGCCATGGTATTAATCATCGGCAACATATTGGTTGAGTGCTGTATTTATGGAACAGGGCAATTTTTGTTGCACAAGTCTTGATAATTTTGGAGACTGGAGTTCTTACTTCGATGTGGCTTCACTTGCTAACTCTATTTTGATCATAATGGATTTTTGTTATATCGATCTTCTAATTGCTACAGGGCTCACTTGCTTGCACATTTGAGATTGGACTGTTGCACAGTATGGGTTCAAAGGTGGAATTGTCTCTACGACTAGGCGAGGAAGGCAGAGTGATCGGGATTCGGGAGTAACGGGCTTAGAGGAGACTTGAGTTCGTTGTTGTGTCTTCCATTTGATATTGTTCTATCATTGCTACATCAACATCTTTGGACAATAACTTATTTTCTACATGTCTTTATTAGTTGAATAAATAAGTATTAAACTAGAAAGCAGACAAATGCTCCAAAAATTGCAATGTGGCTAGTTATGTCTGTGCAGGAGAACAAAGGAGAGAACAGGGCAAACCAAGTAGCTAGAGTAGTGATTGGTGGTTAACCCCAGAAATCAGCAATTGACAGTACATTGCTAGCAGTGTGTATCTTTGGTTTCTGTGATGTTCATTTTCAACTGCATCAACATCACCAGCAACAGCAGCAAGCAGCAGCAGAGTAATGCATGCATGAATCAGTTTCTACATGGAATTGGAAGGCTAATTGATCTCATCTGATCCTCTCTGCTAATTTTCCTGTTCTGCTGCTCTTCTCAATTGTGTCTTTTTGCTTATTTGGTCAACTTGTCATCTCTCAGATATCACCCTCGGTGCTCCGTCGTTCGCTCTTGAATTGGCTCACGTCTACCATTATTTTTGTATGATCACCCTTTGCTTTCCAAAATTGATCTTTCCTTTTATAAACTGGTTTAGATAGTGAAAACTAGGTTTGTTTTTTTGTGATATACTAACATGGATTAGTGTGGTTGTTGTAACAGTAACTTTTAAGAAGTTGGGAAATACTCCATTCGTTTCATATAAATTATGAAAAATTAACTTGATACGGTTATTAAAAAAGTTATTGATTTTGTTATAATAGACAAAAATATCCTTATATGTTGATGAGTAAAAATAAGAAAGATTGTGAGTGAAAGGAAAAAGAAAAAATACTAATGATGGAGGATATGATGTGATAGTATTAGATAGTGATACTCCATATTATAGATTTTTACACATTTAGTAGTTATCAATTTAGGAAACGTTACAATTTAGGTTGGACATCCATTTTTATTAATATATCGTAATTTATCTGAGACGAAAAATAATAATAAAAGTTACTGAAATTTAAGAGGAAGCATTGTTGTCCGAGTGGATTCTAGCCAAAAACATGTTTCGCACTCCTTCTGTCGACGTGTGTAATATCTTTTTATTTGGATAGTTGTAAAATATTTTTAATTTTTTTGGCAAACTTTTAATTTTAGAAATACAAAATCAATCATATTCTATTATAATATATTTTATTATCTATTCTCATAATTATTACAGTAAATCACACTATCACAAAAAAAAAAAAATACTCCCTTTGTCCCATTCAAATTACAACAGTTTGATTCGACATGATAATTTATGTGCGTGTTAAATTAATAAGGAATGATAACTTTATCCTTTTGAATATGTGAGATAAAAGAATGAGGAAAAAAAAAGAAAAATGATGATGGGTGAGTTGATATGATATAAATTAAAGATATTTTTACATTTTTATATTAAAAAAGTTATTAAATATGAAAATATTATAATTTGAATTAGACATCCCAAAAAAAACTTTTGTAATTTCAATGAGATGAAGAGAATATATTCTTTATTCACAAAAATTCACATAAATTCAACACGTACATAAATTTTCATATTGAATCAAATATTTACATTAAACTAAAAACTGGAATAAAATGAGTACTTAATTACTATAGCAAGCTTTCTTTTCATACACTCCATTATGGTTTTATATCTTGAAACATTTTAGTGCTACATAAGTCTAGATGCAACATAACGCATACTACGATTTATAGGTATACACACACTTTCTTGTGTTTCTATGCACTTTCTTGTTTTTTAATTCCACTCCTACTCCCTAGGAAGTCAAACTAATGAAATCAATTACTCCCTCAGTGTCACTATACATATTATATATATATATATATTTTGAGTTGTTTGAATTTAATTATAATATTATCATTATAGATAAACTTTTCATATAAAAAATATCTAATCTATCTCTATAGCTAATAACTCCTTTTTATTTATCTTTTTTTGGATAATTATCTGTTATAATAAATTCGATCATCATTAAAAAATATTTTTTTTTGTCAAATTATATAAAGATTTAACACACACATGCAAATAATATGAGAGGGACAGGGTATTATTCCCTTCGTCCCACAAAGAATACAACCTTTTGATTGGATACGTATATCGATATAAAATTTGACATGCGTATAATGATAAATTAATATAATATTTTTATAAATTTATCATAAAATATCAATGATTATGTAAATTTCGTATTTTATCTCCGTTCTGTACTTCCCTCATAACCCAAAAACGTTAACCAAATCAACATTTTCAACCATTTCCGATCCGCTTCGGTTTGAGAAGGAGAGATTTGATCAAAAGCAAGCATCGATCTCAGCTCAGATGTCGTCTCCATGGAGAAGGAACTCTATCTGTTCGGAATTGGCACACGATCGATGACAAGAGGACAAGAGCCGCCAATTGGATCCTGCGATGACATGAAGATTGAGGCACTAACCTAGAAGCATGCTCAGCCAAGGTCGACGATGGAAGACAACAAAAGTGCACTTGACAATCGATCCGATGCCAATCCCGGATCGATCTGGATATCTTCGATTCCGGACTCAGATGTATGTTTATGCATGAATGCAATTGTTGAATTTGGGGTCAATTGCAAACATCTTTCCTTCTCATCCTGTCCAAGAAGAGGTGTGTGATTTCTGTCTGATCAACTCCAATGATATCTACATACAGACTGCCTTTGCATTTTTATTCGCCCATCTGTGTCTATTTGTGATCTTGAACTTGATCACTATGGTTATGTTTTAATTTTCATGCATATATAGATACAACAATATTGTTATGTTCTAGTATATCAGACTTATTAAATAAACAAAAGAATAGAATGTATTTTTATTTTATTTTTTATTTTTTGAAAGGAAAAGAATAGAATGTATTAATAAATCTTTTAAAGAACATATATGCTATGATCGATCTCAGCAGATAAATTTATCTAGAATCACCTAAATACTCCCCGTTTATATATATAGAATGCCACTGATGCAAGGGACTGAGGCAGTACTCATAGGCGACCTACTGATTGAATCCTGTCATTTTTAATCTTCCCCATAATTAACATAAAGGAGAAGTGCTCATGAGATTTAGGAAGTGCCGACGAGCAATTGTAAACTTCATATGGCTTATACCTAGTGCTAGTGCATAATGAGGATTGTTCTTTTCTGTCTCTTCAAATGGTTAATTAAGAACATAAGTTCAAACCTGTCCAGAGGACAATAATGGCATTGCATATATGGATGCTTGGAAATCAAATTCGATCTTTCTCAAATTAACCCTGATCGATCCATTAATCAGCTGCGGCTAGCTATAATCCTGCATATATAGATGGACAACAGATTATTGCTAGACTTCGAAACCAGCTAGTACTAGCCAACCATACAGTTTAGTTACAAATACTGTTTGAATAGAAAGGAGATGCTGCAGTGCCCTCGCACATCATAGAGATCTGTAGTCAGTACTTGTAAATTAGACTAGAAAGGTAGTAGATTTATTTAAGTGGGCTATCCTAGGCTAGCTAGTCGATGATAATGGCTGGAGATTGAACATCAATTGATTTGATGGAGTTGATGGAGATGATGGGAAACATCTGGCCCAGCTGATACTGAGCCTGACGACCCAGTCTCCCCCGGGACTGTGCAGCTGTCTCGTCATCGTCATCGTCATCGTCGTCATCCTTGATCCCAGAGGCAGGGATGGGGAAGAGCTCTAGGGTTTTGAGTGGGGGTCTTCCCATCGTTGTAGTTGTAATCGTAGTCGTATCGGGATCATGATCTGTTGATCCTGATACGATCACCCAATCGTTATCATGACCATCACCGTATGATGATCTGCTGAGTGGCTTCTCCAGCTTATCCCTTTCCTCCCCGATCTTCGCCCGCCATGTGTAATTCATCATTGGGATTTGCTGCTCCTGTGGCACTATGCAGCATGATGATGTGGTGGTGGTAGTGCTGACCCGTGCCTGGATCTAGAAATAAGCATCGATCCAACATTCCCATATTAATATCAGAATATAGTGAACCATTATAAAATTAAGAGCAATTTTTAAAGAGGGGTTGTAGAGGTTGATTTAAAATATTGAGCAATTTGTATACCTGAGGAAGGAACGCGGCCGAGTTGTCGCGGGAAGGTTGTTGGTGAAGGAAGCCACAACCAGGAGTGCTAATGTTAACATGAGCTGTTGCAGTAGACGGAGGAGGGTCAATGAAGTGGTGAAGGACTACTTGACCGTTAATCGCGGGCTGCGGGGGTTGATGCAGCTGCAGGTGATCCATGTGCTGATTAAGGTGATGATGATGATGATAAACGCTGCCACCGCCGTGCAGCTGGTGCTGCTGCTGTTGGTGGTGGTGAAACTGGTGATACTGGTGTTGCTGCTGGAGTATGAGGTGCTTGGTGAGTCTCCTCCTGAGCTTCTGCCTGTCCCTGGCCTTGTGGTTCTGGAACCAGTAGAACACATTCTTGCCCTCGATCTTGCCATAGAGGGAGAGGTGGGCGGTGATCTGCTGTATCTGGGTGGCGTTAGGTGTCCTGACTCCACCCCTGTACATCTCCTCCAAGATCATGAGCTGCTCTGGCGTCGGGCACCACCTTGTCGTCGCTACCGGGCACATTTTGAGCGAGCGCGCACGTGTGTGTGTGTTCGATGTCTGATAAGATCCAATCCAATAATGAGGAAGGGGCTAGCTGGGGAGAGACAAAAGCAAAAGGTGAGAGATGGAATTGGAAGAAGATGGAGGGGCTCTAGGGTTGACTGCAGGGCAAGGGCAGGGAGAAGATGATGAGGAAGTGAAGTTGGAGACAAAAAGAAAAGATGGGGGGTATCAATGCGTTGATATAAATAGAAGGAATGGATCGAGAACTACATTATAAGAGGACACACGGGAGAAAAGGAGAGAGCAAGGTAAGGTGATTCATTTTGCAGCAGCTGGTATGATAATTGAATGAGTGAATAGTACTACTCATGTTTCACTATACCATGCGTATCACTCCTCCTATCAAGAGACGGGGTGAGAGAGAGACAGGGCAGCGGGGGGGCAATTAAAAAGGAGGGACAAAAGGAATGGAAAAATCTTTGGAAATGGGAGAGCAAAAAGGGATGGTTAAGGGTGGGTCATGAATCATGAATGTTGGGGAAGCAAATTGAGGAACAAAAAGGAGGAGAGCAGTTGCAGCTGCAGCTGAGCTGAGCTGAGCTGCTGGTGTTGATATAGTGCGTGGACACTGGATGGTCAATAAAGTGCATGACAAATTAACAAGAGAGGAGGGGACAGTGGGGTGTATGCCTGCCTAGCTCCTGTGTGTATGAATGTATCGTACCATCAATTCATGATGATGCTCCTTTCCGCTCCTCTGATTCTGTTCCTGCTGCTCCTATCTCCCATGTATATTGTCATGGTGATGTTTCCTCCCTTAAACATAAGCATTCAATTTTCCTTACTTAATTTTCCTTGCATCATAGCTACAGATTTAATTTCGAGAGAGTAAACGTACACTGCTGCAGTACTAGCTAAGCTAGCTGCATACATGGTGAGTGTATATATGTACACCCGAATTTAGTTGAAGAACTTAATTACATACATGGAGCTGGAAGAGGCAAGACAGAGAGACTGATGGAGTAGTAGACAGGGACAACAGAGGGGAATCGCAAAGTTGATAATGTACGCTCAAGGGAAACTCAAATCGAGCTAAATTAAGTAGCATGTTTGTGAATTGAGTCCAATTTTAACCCAAAAATCTATTGATTGCACTAGCACATTATATAGATTGTGTTATTCACACATAGGAGTGCATAGTTAGTATAGTAGTAAGTAGTACACTAGTCATCCTTTTACTCCATGCATCGTAATCCAAGTGTCGAACACACTATTATGCAAAGGGAAGGGTAATGGATGGAGTAGAGAGAGGGGTAGATCATGAGAGTGAGTGGTGGAGCGAAAAGGGCGTTGTTTTGTGTGCCTGCTGCCGCTGTCACTGCCGTTGCTGTTGCTATTGCTGTTGCTGTTTGTAGTTGTGGTTGGGAGAAAAAGGGAGGAGAAGAAGAAGAACCAATTGGTGGGGTTGGGGAGAACTGGAAATGAGAATGGGAAGGGGAAATGGAATTGGGAAATGCCAATGAATGAATGAATGAAAGGTGGATGAATGAGTCATGAGTGAATGATTCCGTCATCATGCATGTCCTCCTGATAATTAATTGCATTCTTACCGATTCTACTATTAGTACTGCCTTCTTGCACAGTATATTGCACTGCATCTGCATTGCATTGCTCCCATTCATCTTCACTCATTCATTCATTTTGTTACATTCCGGGAATTGAAGTGTCGATATCATGAAAGAAGCAGATGAGTGAGTGGGGGGCGTGGTGGGGATTCGGCAAATCGTGGCATTCGACTGATATCTCGCTGATCCGTACAATCATCTCCGCATCATGCATGATCACTTCATTATCCATCCATCCATCCATCCCCCCATTCTGCCTCGCTGCCCCTTTGTGTCTGCCGCCCCCCACCCTGTGTGTCTGCAAATTGCCTCCCATGGCATCCATCCATGAATTCGTCCTTATTGTTCTCTCGTCCCTATTCCAGGATTTGACTATCTCCCCTCCTCCCTGATATCATAGTTCGAGCCCTTAAATCCAATCCCCCCTCCCATACCCATGTTTTATCCATGTTGAAATTTAGTAGTAATTCAAAACTGCTGGTGTAATATATCCTTCCCTCATCTCAAATTTTTTACAATTTTTCATCATTTTGGTCCGTCTCAAATTATTTGTAATATTTTTAATTTAAAAAATATTGTATGGTTAGAAATTAAAGTAGGTGAAGAGAAAAATATTATGTTGTTGAGAATTAGAATTGAAAAAAAAAATATAAACCTAAATTTACGTGTATAAAATAATTATTACAAAAATTATAAAACAAAATATATATTTTGAGTTACACTCCTGAGATTCAAAAGTAGTTGTTTACCTCGACATCCTTGTTTCAAAATAGAGTGACTCCGAGTAGGAGTGTAGGACTAAAGGCGTGCTAATAAATAAATACTCCCAAGATGACACTATTGCTTATCTTGAGATATTGCCCTAAATATTTCTGTTCGACATGACAACAAAGTGCTGTAGATAACTTTGAGTCGTTTTTCAAACAGTGTTATGGTCATTGCAGGATACTTATCTTGTTTATTTTTATGTTATCACAACTTACTCCTAATTCTACTTATTTATGTCATTTGTGTTTTCCATTTATGTAAGAGTATTTTTCTTCTTGTTCCTTTTTTTGTTTTTTACAATGATATATTAGAAAACAATCTCTTTGTTTTCAACAAGTGTAAGGGTAAGATTATGATCATTCATAGTACATGAAATTGTTGTTGTATAGAAAGAGAAGATAGTTAACTATTGCATTGATACAGTGTTCGCAACTTTGGTACTTAGTTACCGGTCTTTTTTAAATCAAACAGGATTTTTTTTTTTCATTATATAATAACACTCTCTCTAGGGAGCAACTAGAATTGGATATAAATGCTTATGCATGCATGCAACAAAACTGTTGAGGAATGAATTAGGAAGGAATTGAAAGGTCCATTTCGCCATTTAACTCTTGGGTTGGGGAGTGTTCACTATCTTGCTTGAGCTAACTATAATATCCTCAAGGCAACACAATTCAAGAACTCAGCTACGCACGGCCTCTATTTAACTCGAACCCTTCATTTCTAATCAGCACACCCTCACCCACAAATTAAATTATCTCGTCTATAGGTGTTGGTATATCATATATGAGAGAATTGTGATATCATATGTACGATTTTAGTCAATGGTCATTTCTCTACTACTTATAATTGTCTCATAATCCATGGTGTGGTGTGCTGGCAGCTAGCTGTAGTTATCCAAACTCATAGAATAACCCATAGCCTAAGGCTGGAAATATTAAGTCGGAGACTTTGGTAAATGATAAAAGCATGACGATAAATGACATACGTTGGTTGAAAAGGATTATATAATAAATATTACTTAATCGTTCATTTGTGAGATGGACGGTCAAGATT
Organism: Drosera spatulata; assembly: GCA_035668315.1. Classification (NCBI taxonomy): domain Eukaryota; kingdom Viridiplantae; phylum Streptophyta; class Magnoliopsida; order Caryophyllales; family Droseraceae; genus Drosera; species Drosera spatulata. Next base: position 10,169 of record JAOVYX010015294.1, read on the forward strand.
CAAAGAATTTTCGTTACTTTCGGGAAAAAGAACCCTGAAAGACCATTGTTTTTTTTTTTTTTTTATAGATCCGGAATTCTTTTTCTCGGATGGACTGATTCTTCTGGATGGCATTTTTTTTGTACATCCGGGATTCTTTTTATCGGATAGGGATGAGTTTGAATTTAATCCAGCTGTTTATTTTTCAAATGGACGGCTGACCTTTATTGACTGGTTAAGATTACGCAGATAACATATGCAATTTATCATCCCCAATGATAAATTAATAGATTTTAATTTGAAAACTGAGGCCTTGAATAATCCTTCGGCCATCGCCTACGGACTAATAGAACTAACGAGAAAAATTAATTGCAATTACGTAATTGCATAAATAGACCAATTGGTGGTTGTGTATTTGATTGCAGTCCTAAGATTTCTCATGTGATCGGTCCAATCAACTCAAATAAAAAGGGTCCAAGAGATCGGTGGCACAATTTGTTAGCAACTTATATACTAGACATCCGTGGATGTGTCTTCTTAATCAGAGTAACCTGCAAGAACAAGTTCGAATTTAATGTTAAAATAAGTATAATTATTGTTATAATTTGATATCAAAAAGTATTTTTAGTATCAATTATATAATTGTATCTTTAATGTTTGGTACTATTTTACACTCAAAAGGTTTCATTTTTATTAAATTCTTGCTCGATTTCATCTTTTTCTTATCAATCTAACACAATTTAAATATTGATGTTATTTTTTATAAACTTCCCATCAAAATTGCAATATATAATAAACTTTTCAAATTATGACCAATTATTTTTTCACTGAATTTTTTTTTTTACATTCAACTAATTTTTTCAAGTACTTTTTTCATTTATTAAGTAATTATATAACGTTTAAATTTTTTTGAAAAATAGAAATATATTAAAAAATAAACATTATTGATGATGTGACAAGGGTAACTACACTTATATTTGGTTTCAAATATGAAATCAGTTTTAGCTCAGTTTCATTTTAGCATTAGTTTTATCTCATGATTGAAGCCTTGATTTTACAATTTGGTTTCAAATTATAGATATAACATCACTTATAGCTCTTGGTTGAACATGTTCTAGGATATACTCCCTCCGTCCCAAAATGATTACAACGGCACGCAATTCGAAACGTTTCGTTCTTATTCTTAACGATATCAGAAAAATCTTAAATTGATATAGAATTAAAGTTCACAAATTAATCTATCGTTAGTGTTTCACAACCTTTTTATAAAAAATGATGTTTGATCCTACTACATTAGATCTTAAATTGCGTGTCGTTGTAATCATTTTGGGACAGGGGTAGTAATAAATTAGCAAATTGGGGCCAAGCTAGTTGGGGCGGGGATGAGTTCAAGGAAATAGACGAGTCGATGGGAAATGGGACCAGACAGAAGGGTATAATATTTCTTCCGTTCCATATATTTTATAATATTTATTTTTATGTACGTAAATTTACGTTTGTTTTTTCTTTCTTCAATTATAATTTCTCAACCACACAATATTTCTCTCTCCATCTATTTTAATTCATAACCACATAATATTTTTTATATATGAAAACATTATAAAAATTATAGTACATCCCAAAATGACAAATCGATGTAAAATTTATAGGACGAACCGATTTGATGCCTTGCTACGTTGATTGATTGAAATCTCGTCTCCTTCTATGACTCAGATTAGTCATCACAAGAACATTCGTACTAAGTAACATATACTCCCATGATGATTTCTTTTCCATCGAGTTTAAATCATCTCGATCTCCTGCTATTTTCGTTTCAAAATAAGTTCTTATTCTTAATAATATTTAAAAAAAAATTGGTTCAGAATTAAAATTCATAAGTTAATTTATTATTAATATTTTATACTCTTTTTTTATAAAAATAACATTTAATCATATTAAAATAAATTTTAAATTACGTATTGTTGTAGTCATTTTGAGACAAAAAAAAATATATCACAATGCAGTTTGAAACAACACTAGCGTAGCATAGGGGGAGAAAGAGAGTGGCATGGGAATGAGCCTTCCGTTTGAAACAGTAACTTTGAAAAGGACCCGTGCATGCTACTTCAAACACAGAGGTCATGACCAGTCACCAATAAACTGGAGGGTCCCCCCAACCACTACTACACCTCCGCATGCACCCAAAAAATCGAATTACTACGTATATGATATTTCTTGGCTCTATATTAATTATAATTTTTTTATTTAATAGGTTTTAAAAAAAATTATTATTTTCGTTTCAAAATGATTATAACAGTATATATTTTAAAACATTTTATTCTTATTCTTAACGATGTCAGAAAAATCTTAAACTGGTTCAGGATTAAAGTTCACAACTTAATTTATCATCAGTATTTCACAATCTTTTTGTAAAAAATGACGTTTAATCGTATTAAATTAAACCTTAAATTGCATGTCGTTGTAATCAGTTTGGGACGAAGGCAGTATAATTTTTTCTCTTTTGATAATCTTTTGACATAAAAAAAATATTAAATCAATCTTATCTGCTATAATACATCTACTATCTACTCTAACAAGTATTACAGTAAATCTCACTATTTTCAAAAAAATAAATTCTTTCTTTATCAAAATCCACACAAATTCAACATTTATATAAGTTTCCGTATCGGATTAAAATATTTCAATAAATATGGAATAGAGATAATAAAAAAAGAAAAAAGAGAACACTCAGGTCACGAAGAAAATACTCTCTCCATCCCATTCAAATTACAACATTATTTTATGTCTGTAATATAGTTATTCATGTTACAAATCGTCCGTGGGACAATCAAACATCATTTTACGCAAAATTATCATGAAATATTGATGATAATATAAGTTATGTATATAATCCTGGATTAATGACATAATTTTCTGAAATCATTAAGACGAATAATAAAATTTCTTAAAATACGTATTGAATAATATAATAATGATTAAAATATTATAATTTGAATTAAACGGAGAGAGTAGGATTCCAAGACCAAGTGATCCATGTTACTAATACACTGCTACGAGATTGGCCTGCGATGAATTGAAAATGGAAGGTTTGTTCAGGCTATAATGCGCTTGTATATGTGGCCTGATTGGACATTTCAAATTAACTCCGTCTCTGCCCGGCCTGCAGCTCCAGCTCCAATTCCGCGTACTGACCTAGGAAAATGCAAATTAAATCCAAAATTCTACAGATATCTTGAATTATCTACAGATTTTCAGTATTTGGTTCGACATTATTCATTGTGGTTTTGGAAACCATACAAATTAGAAAACGACTTATATGTGAGTCCCTACAAATTAGACATATATATATGGTAGATATATGTTTGTGATCCTTTTATCATTTATTGTATTAGAACATATCGTGAAATGAGATCAAGAGTTTAATCCATGTTTTTTCTCATTTATCTGTCACTTATCATATGTTATACAATTACACAATAGATATCAGTGTCCGCGCGCGCTTATGGTACATGTGTTGCTAATAGCTAGGGAGGTAAAACGATACACGTTACAAGTTTTTCGCCACTAGTCAGGAGGTGAAAAGGTACTAAATTGGCTAGGATTGGACCATAGTTTAACCGATCCCATGTGTAGTTATTTATGGATGTGTAATGCACGTGCGAGCACTCGATCCCCCATCCACACACATTCTGATTATGCATAGAGCATGAATGAATGAATGAATGAATCGATGGATGGACAAATGGCGAATCTGTGTAATGATCTGATACGATAAATAATAGGACTAGTATAACTACTCCATGGAAGAAGCTCTCTAGCTAGATAGGGGACTCAATCATACGATCTTCCTCTCGATCCTTAATTGGCTAAAATTATTCTGTTGTTCTGATTCCTGAATCAGAGTATCAGACAGCAAGGCATGCAACACGTATAATGCAATTAATTCGATAATGCAAATTCATATTCCATCCTAAAACGTTTTGATCCGATACGAAAATTTATACGAGTATTGAATTTGTGCAGAGTTTTGATGAAGAAAGAATATTATATTTTTTTGGGATAGTAGGATTTACTATAACACTTATGAGAGAAGATATTGGGTACACTATAACAGATAAGATTAATTTGGTATTTTTTTTATGTTAAAAGGTTATCAAAAGAGAAAAAATTATATTCCTTCTGTCCCATATTATAGAACACATTTTTCTATTTGGGTCGTCCCAAAATATAACCAACATATCATATTTAGTAACCTTTTCACATAAAAAAAATCAAAACAAATCACCATCTGTTACGATATATTCATTACCTCCTTTCTCCTTCTTTCTCCTCCTCTTTCATTCTCTTTTCTATATCCCACTTACACCACACTATCACTAAAAAAATACTTTTTCTTCATCAAATCCCATAAAAGTTCAACATATATATAAATCCGCGTATGGGATCAAAATATTTGTTATATTTTAGGACGGAGGGAGTAATTTTTTAAAAGCTGATCAAATAAAATTACGATATAATTAATATGGGATGGAGAAAATATTTTATATGAATAATAAATGTGATGCGAACCCTTCGAAAGTTAATTACCTTCGTACATACCCTGCTAGCCCAACTCCCGCATGGCCCCTTTACATCCCAATAATTCTCATTTCAATTTCAAAACACATCATTAATTAATTCAGATATACAAATCAAAAGAAAATGACTAAATCCAAAACATTCATATTTTAAAACAAAAAATAAACTTATCAAAAAAAATTACTTTGAAATTAATAATTTTTATTCTGGATTTAACCCTATCAAAACCAAAATAGATCAATTAGCACAAAAAGCATGCATGCAATGCAAAAAGAACAACCCAAACTTTTTGGGATCATCATAATTCGCAAATTATTTCGAGTCATTGAAATTTGGTTGTCCCCCTCCTGTCCTCCGCGATAAAGCATAGACTTGATCTAGCGTAAACGAGATTAGCAAAAAGTATGGCACTCTCACATAATGGACCCTCTAGCAGCTCTCTCATTATTTTAGTACAAAAAGACAATGTCAAATATAAACTTCAGGCCTTAATTTAGGAAGATACTTTCGCAAAAACAAACACGTTTTTTGCTTGTGGAAGACAACTTTTTCTCGACCAGCAGGACTAGCTATAAAGCAAAGCAAAACAATATAATCTCATTCATGAGCGCAAGGTATGTGGATATATAACAAAAAAATACAAAAGCCTCTAGATATTATGTGATAGTACTTATAATAGGGAGTCTGTTTTCTAATGTTCTTAGAAAGTGTCGAATCTTTGATCTCATTGTTATGACTTATGAGGATGAGCGGTTTATCATTGATCTAACCCTCATCTCGACACGAGCAGGACTATCTATTGTCCATAAATATGAAGGTTTACAAAATGAACTCTATTTCGATTTCCTAACTAGACTCGTTTTATGGGAAGATGTGTATATCATCCTCTTTATATCCTGTCATATTTGATGGGATTATATATGATATTGATTCATTCGAACATGTTGGCCGTACTATTCGGGGCGATCGAGTTCTGGGGTCGTCGATGACAAAATGGGGTAAATTGCATGGGTGCAGCATATGGTTGCTGGTTGCATGCATGCAAATTAAAAGGAGGTCAGGTTGTTGTTTAAGTATTGAATTTTTCTCCATGGTAAAGTGGGGACACGACACGATTATTGCTCAAGGAGAGGGCGGCCCTGCCTCCCTAGCTAGCTAGTCCTCTTTCCATTCTCTTTCACTCACTCTCTCTTTTTGTCGACGTCCCAGCTAACTAGCTAGCTGCTTGTGTGATCTCTCCCTATCTTCTTTGTGTGATCCATCGTTTTCATTCATTTCATTTGAGAGATGGATTTCCTTCACTTCATTTTGTCAGCAATTATTTTGTCTCTTTTCTCAATTTCAACTCCCATTCTATCCTCTTCTCCATCTCTTTTTTTTTTGTTGCGCTTTCTTCCTCTCATTCTCCCGTACTATCACAGTCTATTTACCTCTCTTGCCCCCCAATTATGTATTCATCGAATTTAATTACTTATATATCCAACGGCAATCAATTAAGTAGGAGCGTTCACTGTGACTTTGCGAATACTAATGTATTTGTAATGCCTCGGCCCCAAAAAAAAATTACGGCATCAACATGCATTTGTAGGAGCTCCATTTGCCCATGGGAGTCAATGTCTGATCCGTCGGAAATTTGATTAAATTTCATCTCGAAAACTATAAATCAAGGGTTGATTATGGGAAAAACTATATGGGTATTAATCCTTTTATATGTACGATGACAGTACATTCATATAGGGATTACCGTAACCAGATATTCAATAGGACTCTTTGAACATCAACTACTGGAATTAACTCCATTAACAGGTGCAGGTCAGTGCAGGATCAAATGAGCTAGGTAGGTGACCCGTTTGTGGATCGGGAGAAAGGATTTAATTATTTGTACTGGGCCAAATACCCATATGGAGTAGTACTTGTTAGCTTTTGGGCTAAACTGGAAAGAGTTGCAAAGGTGCGGTGGGCAGTGGGCTAAACATATTGTGCTTCAGCCCAACTATGTCGCTTTTAATTAACATATGGATCTCGTCAGAAACTTTGATCATACCTGTTGGAAGAGCCCAACCGTAATTGCTCCGTTTTGGTCGTTTCTGGGGATAACCAATGTATTTTGCAAAAGGTTTGTGCCGACTATGATGATGAGTTGGAGTTGGGGGAATTCATTGATTCCAGAGCGTCTCCTACATGATCGCCATCGTTCCTCTTCTCGCCTGTCCTTGGCTATGGAAACCATCCCGTGGATGAGTATGACAGATGATCATCGTCATCATCTGCTCTGCAACAAAAGAACAACAGATTTCGAGGAGGAGGGAGGAGGACGAGGAGGAAATAGAAAGAACAAGGAGAAGAAGAAGAAGAAGGGAAATTGAAAGAGAAATCCGGAATCGCACGCAGATAGAATTTCGATGGAGAGTAACCGAAGGAGAGTGCAGGCAGATTCGTGGAGTTGTTTGGAGATTCCGGGGCTAGGGTTTCCTGCCGACAACGTCAATCTGGTGGGCATCGAGCTCCAATTCCTCGCCGTCTTCTGCACCACCCAGCTCCTCCACCATGCCTTCTTCAGCCGGCTTCGCCTCCCTCCTCTCGTCTCCCAATTGTTCGCCGGGCTCCTCCTCGGCCATGATTCGGTTCTTGGGGGGAACTTCAAGTTGTGTCAACGGATGAATGAATACATTTTCCCAAAGGCGAGCAAAAGCGTGTGGGCATCCATGGCCATGCTCGGCTACATCTGGTCTCTTTTCATGATCGCTGTCAGGATGGACTATCACCTCATGGCCAAGACCGGGCGCAAGGCTTATCTCGTGGGTCTCCTCGGCCCCCTCCTTCCCATCATCATTACCTTCACGACAGCCGCTCTTCTCGCCAAGGATCCCGATTCCCAAGAATCTAAGGTTCTTTTGGGTACAGCAGCATCCCTTCCCCTCACCCATTTTCAGGTCGTTGTTTGTCTTCTCACTCACCTCGATCTCCTCAATTCTGAGCTCGGTCGATTGGCTTTGTCTTCCACACTCATTGGAGAGATCGTTGCCATCGTTCTTACCATGCTCGCCAACAACATTCTCACAAAGCTCGGCAAAGATCAGCCTGCTCCACAAGATACCAGCCATATACACATCTTCGGCCCCATATTATTACTTCTCCTCGCTGTTTATATCTTCCGTCCGATAATGAACTGGATGATTAAGCAAACTCCCAAGGGCCGTCCTATAAGAAACTCCTACTTGTATATTGTGTTTATAGTCATGCTCGTGGGGGCAACGACAACCGATCATAGCAAGCAGTTCGTCCTTTTGGGGGCATTCATCATTGGCGTGGTGGTACCTGATGGACCGCCGTTGGGATCTGCTTTGGTTGATAAATTTGATTCTTTGATCTCGGGTGAAATCCCATGATCTCTATCTGTCTCTCTTCTCTTCTTTGAAGTTATAAATGCACATGCTACATGCAGGGATTCGCCTAAAATGTTGCATTAATTTATGCAGGGATACTTCAGCCATTTTTCATTACTACAACGGTGATGAGGATTGATTTCAGAGCTCTCACTGAAAACAATACTGTGCCACGTCCTCTTGATATGGTTATTCTCATTGTCACTGCATTTTTATCCAAAGTCGCAACCTGCACGGCATGTGCTTTATTTAGCAACATGGCTATCAGTGATGCTCTGGCACTTGGTTTCATAATGTGTGCCAAAGGCATCGTTGACTTAGGGGCTTATGCCCTGTTTAAGGAAGTAAAGGTGAACATATATAATGTCTCTGCCTTGCATACTCTAAATTGATTCGGCCACTCATGTTATCTCTCATCTTGGCCTTCTGATTTACGATGTATTTTGAATCTTTGATGAACAACTTAAATGCAACTTGTTGCCGTTCTCATTCGTTCTCTTGGTTGCAGCTGCTCAATGATCTAAGCTTTACCGTGCTGGTCCTCAACACAATGATAGTTGCCGTTGCAGTGCCCCTGATAGTAAAACGCCTTTACCATCCGCTACGGAAGTACGCTGGTTTCCAGAAAAGAGACATCATGCATTGCAATGAGCATGATGAGCTACGGATCATGGCATGCATCCATCGACCTGATAATATTGCCGCCATAACTCACCTGCTCAACATCATTAGTCCAACTAAAGCAACCCCCATTGTTGCTTATGTTCTCCACGTGATGAAGCTAGTTGGTCGGTTCAATCCCGTGTTTATTTCTCATAATTTGCAGAAGAAAAAGACCTCGCAACGCTCATACTCGGATGATGTAGTTTGGGCCTTCGAACGTTTTTCGCTTGTAAATAAGGAAGCAGTTTCTGTTGGTGTTTTCACGACAATTTCTCCAGCAAAGTCAATGCACGACGATATTTGCACTCTCGCCCTGGACAAGCTTGCATCCCTTATAATCGTGCCGTTCCATCGTAAGCTAAGGATTGATGGGTCTGTTGACTCTGAAGACCAGGATTTCAGGGCCCTTAATAGGAGTGTCTTCGAGCGTGCTCCCTGTTCTGTTGCAGTTCTCATTGATAGGATTCATATGAGCAACTTCAGCTCATCCAAAAACCTAAGTTCAGTGGTCGTGACTGCGTCTGAGATCTGCTTTTCTGTGGCAGTGATTTTTCTAGGGGGTGATGATGATAGGGAAGCCCTAGCATTGACCCAGCGTATGTCTAGAGGTCGAAGAATAAAGGTGAATGTGGTTCAACTCATTTCCCCGGGACAAGAATGTACACTGGATGTGCTTGATGTGTCTGCATTGGAGGAAGTTCGTCTGCTTGCTGCCTCTTCTCGGCAATTTAGTCTTACCGAGAAGGTGGTGAGAGATGGGTCAGATACAGAGGTGCTACTAAGGTCCTTGACAGGAGATTATGACCTTGTGGTGGTGGGAAGACGTTACGATTTGGATTCACCCCAGGTAGCGGGGCTTAAAGAGTGGAGCGAAATAGAGGAGCTTGGGGTGATAGGGGACTTGCTTGGCTCTCCTGATCTCAGATGTGGAACCTCTGTCTTGGTGGTACAACATCAACGGCAATGGAAGCTGAAGAGCTGATGAATCATTTGATGGAGATCAGTGGATTTCTGTGAGCATGTAGGGGATGCAGAAGCTCCCTTTGTCCTGGCCTGTGGATTGGCAGTCTCTGCAAATCTGGCAGTTTGGCGATGGCCAAGGTTTAGTTGACGCAGCCGTTTGAAGGTGCTCAAATGTGCGGCATGAAGATCTCAATGTTCCGATACTGAAGTGGTTCAAGCAAACTGCAAAATGTACAAATGGATCATAGCTAAATCAATACAGATTTTGTGTATTAGCATAACCTGCAGATATCAGATTATATCTTAATCATTCGTATGATCGACCCAAATGTCTATAAAATCAATGAATAATACACAATTATACCAATTTTTTTTGGGAAGCATCTGTTTGTTTTCTAATTGTTTGTTTTTCATGCTGCTAGTACTGGTTTGTAGTGTTTTTACTCATAATTTATCTGGCTTCCTTGTCCTGACTGAGTGATAGGGTAAATCAGTGGTTTAGGGAAACCAGATCCAAAAGGACGTAGTTTTAGAATTTAAAAAAACCCCAAAAAACCAACAAACACGTTCAAACCAGAAAAGTAGGGAATCCTCACACCTAAACGCAGTCGAAGAAAACGGCCGACTATTCATCTACTTCTTCTCCATGATAGATCTTGTTAACGCCATCGATTTACCGTGATTCCTCAAATAATTCATCTACCCTGGCGATCCCATCTAAGTTTCCTTTTTCATTTCACTACCCCATGTTGACCCTTTTGTGTCGTTTAGAAACCGTCGCTATAAGTACATTAAATGCTACCATAGAGCTATGACAACGGTTTTGTAAACGTCGCTGTAGGTGATAATGCAAGTGATAACTATGACAACATTTTATTCAACGTTACCAATGACATCAGAAGACATCGTTTTTTTATCTAATGGCCGCGTTTATATAATTTCAATGATAACGTTTATAGGGACGTTTGTTCCACTCAACCACAAAACTTTATTGTTCTATGGTAGCATTTTTTGTAAACGTACTGGATTACATATCGACCATATATGGCAATGTTTTATCATTTATACAGCAACATTGTATCATTTATATAACAATGCTTTGTTACTGCATATAGCAACATTACAAATATATGTAGCAACACCATACATTTACCAAAAAAACTCTACAAAATCTATTAAAATACGAAGTTAGTGTGTACTGACTAGTACCAACATGACTAGTACATGGACCAAAAGTTCCAAAAACCAAATTCTTAACTAGTACTGGTACATCAATAAACTCAATTGCATGGTCTTAAACATAAACATGACTTCATGATAATTCTTAACTAGTACCGATACATGGACCAAAAGTTCTAAAAACCAAATCAAGTTGCACTACTTGCTAGGTCTGCTCCTCATGCCTCCAAGTCCAGTTTGATTATCTTCACCCTGCAATAAGATATGCATATAAATATCAACGACTAATTTTCAAGGATAAATGATAACAAAATGATCATAATAAAAAATCATTGAACCTGTTGTCAAGGTGTTAGATTGACAAAAGGATATATTCGAATAAGTTCCCTTGTTAGTTTGAGGACCAGTACAAACAGCAAAAAAACAACGCAGCCAAACACCATCTGCGTAATCAACCTAGACTAGATATTCAAACAACACAACAGTTCAGCAACATTATCCTCTACATCAGCATTGCTTCGAATATAAGATTTATGAGACATCAACTAAGCACCAACACCAATAACATGTCCACATGAACTTTCAGCAGGAAGAGAGAAAGAGATCCCCAGGTTCAAACAAGTTATTAACAACAAATAGCGCAAAACACAAACTATAAGACCATTGCTCTCAAACCGCAAGAAGAAATAACATATAGTAACTCCTTCATTTGTGCCTGCAATATAGTTTTAACTCAATCACAAAAGAACTTCGCAGGGATAAGTGCAAATATGACTTATTAGGTAATCAGGGTATTACTATTTTCTGTTCTGTTTCCAAGTTCGAGCTTTTGTAATGCCGAGTTAAGACTCTTTCACGAGTCTTAATAAACATCTCTGCTTTGGTCGGAGGCTCCTTGTTTGCATTGCCCTGTTGCTATTGGCATTGAGATAAACACAATATGTTATATGTTAGACAAATCATCTCCTAGTAGTATGGCAGAGAAGAAATTATACCAAGTACTTGAAGCCGCACTTGGTTCCACAACTGCATGAGAAGAAAAAGGCGAATAAGTGTGCCAAATAAGCTGTAACAGGATGTAACATATGTGAATAAATTTTTTGAGCAAAAGGAAGTAAAACATATTATCATCATTTACCTGGATGCAACCAAGGACAACTTAATATTGACCCCAAATATTTTTTTGCTACTAAAAAACCTGTTCATCGATTCATATAACATAATTAGTTCTCTCCTATCACAGATTTCAATATTCAGAGTTCACCCAAGACTCAAGTTTATTGCATAGATGTGGATAGTACAAAGCAAGTGTCTGTCACGATATCATCGACTACTATTCCTATATATGACCCTTCATGATTGGATCAATCTATATACTTGACAAAATACACGCAATCAAAAAATTGGATTGAAACTTGAAAATGATGTGAAAAAATACACGCAATCAATTAAACCTAATTCAAAGCACATGAAAATCAAGCAAACTCAACTTGGATTCTGATTAGATCGAACAGATTCACAAGAAAAACAACAAATACAAGAACTTGAAGATCAAAAGAATCAAACTCGTTGATTCCCAAACTCGCTCAACACTCAAATTTGACGACATACCCACAAAATCCAAATGAAAATCAAGCAAATTCAACACTAATTTTGCCTAATTTCAACCAAGAAACACAAACCAAACATACCCTGATCTCGAATCGGGCTCTGAATCGCTTCCTCTCTTTCCATTTTGCTCTGAACTCTCATGATTTCACATGCCATTTCTCATAACAAAATAAAACCCAAGTCACAATCATATTTCCCAATCGGACAAAATTGTTGAAAAATAACAAGACAAGAATCCCAAATCGTGGAATAAAAAACCAAGAGAAAACATCAATCGTGAGATCAGACTCAAAATGGAGTACCTGATAATGGGTAAATATGCGTGATAATGAGGGGAGATGTGTGATTCGAAGTTAGGATGCACAATTTTGAAACCCTAGACTGGAGCAGCCGAAGTTGGGAACGAAGAGAATATTGATAGAACTGAAGAGGGAGAGTATCGGAGAAACTGAAGGGGAAGAGAAGTGCATGCATGCCTTGATTTTCTACTCAAGGATAATACTGATAGACAAAGATTCTTAAAATAAAAATACTGCAAAAGGGGAAGAGGGTTTTGGGAATTTTCTAGAGAGGCGCGAATTTTCGCGGCTAAAATTCAGCTTATGACAACAATTAAAGAAACGTCGCAATCAATTCAATTGGGAAGGAGAGAATACAGAGATTGAACGGGACGGTGACAGCAGAGGGCGGCATTGGCGGGGCTGAGTGCATAGGATTGGCACCATGGCTGGTGAAGCTGTCGCAGTTTTCGTTGGCGATGTTGCAGCCGCAGATGTTGGTCGTATTCTGCGTCACACCAACCCTTCTATCACCTCATCTTCAAGCACCTCCATTTGCCTCTTCTTTATACGAGTTAATTTGTGAGATTCATTTTCAAAAATTGTCTAGAATTTTTTATATTTTTTTAAAGTTTTTTTGAGAACTCGATTCTTCGAAATTCTTTAAAATTCCCTAGAGTTAGAAAGAGTTTTTTTTTATGGAGTTCTTGTATATGGAAAGAAGGAAAAAGAGTCTAGAAGACTCTTTTATGTTCTTAGGAGGGGAGAGACATGAAAAAGTCTAGATGACAAGTGTAGAATTCTCCATGAATGTGTATATAAAGGGGTGTAAGGCTCATTTACCAAACCATCCCTAACTCATTCCACATTCTTGTAAACTCTCGAATCTTTGTAAACCCTCAAACGTTCTTAATACAAGTTTGTTTCTAAATCCAAACTCTCTTGTGTTCTCAAACATCACCTTTGGGTGACGAGTAGGCTGAGTTCAAGCGAAAACAGTGAATAACTTAAGTGCCGCACGTGTTGTGAAATTATAACCCCGTGACAAGTGGTATCAGAGCAAAGGTTCGTACGAGAGATGGCGGATTCAAGCATTGTCGAGCATGGAATTCTCGAGGAGGTAAACATCGCAAATGTAACCATGCGCAAAGAAAGGGGAAAGTCGAAGCATGTTCAAGCGGCCATGGAGTCACAACTCTCGCGAGTGGAAGAGAACGTGGCTAAGATGGCGGAAAGGTTAGAGGAAGACGTGCTTAGCAACGATGTTATTGAGGCTCGGGAGGAATGCCTTAGGGGTGTGTTGCAAGGTGCTCTCAACTTATGCTTGGACATTATTCGCAAGGAGTTCCAAGCGCAAATGGATGAGGTACATGCTGTGGTGACCACTCTCCAAGAGGAGATGAGGGTCTTGAGGGAAGAAACTTCGCTATGCATGACGGCCATAACAAATGGAGGTGCAAGCTTTGGGAAGATGGCGCGGTTGGAGCCCCCTAAGCCAAAGGCGTTTTCGAAAATACGCGATGCTAAGGAGGTCAACACCTTCTTCTTCAACATGGAGCGATACTTCGATCTCTTGGGCATAAGAGATGAAGAGGAGAAGATCAAGACCCCGGCCATGTTTCTCTCCGACACGGCGATTATGTGGTGGCGTCGTCATTACGGTGACGTTCAAGCGGGAACGTTCACCATGGAGAAGTGGGATGACTTTAAGAAGGATCTCAAACTCCACTTCTATCCGGAGAATGCCCAATACGAAGCCAAGAGACAACTTCGGAAGTTGAGGCATACGGGCACGATTCGGGAGTACGTGAAGGATTTCACGGAGTTGCTCTTCCAAATCAACGATATGTCCGAGGAAGACAAACTCATCTACTTCGAGGATGGACTTCAACCGTGGGCACAACAAGAGTTACAACGACGCGGCGTCCAAACTCTTGTGGCGGCCATAACGACGGCGGAGTCATTCGTCGAATTCAGGAGGAGCGAGTCCCCAAGGGGTGGGGAGTCGAGGAGTGACTACGAGAAAGGTGGAGGAGAGAGCCACGAAGGAATCAAGCTGACTTCGAGTTTCGCTAGCAGGAACGATTCGAAGAGGGGAGAGCAAAGAGGGTGGAAGAAGAGCACATTTAAGGACACGGGGAAGTCCAACGGTGAGGTGAAGTGCTTCTTATGTGATGGCCCTCACTTCGTTCGGGAGTGTCCGAAGAAGAACGCTCTCTCTGCTATGGTTGCTCGATGAAAACTACGGAGGAGAAGTCTTCATCGAGGATCCCTAACGTGATGAAGACCACGGAGGAGAAGTCTTCATCGAGGATCCCTAATGCGGTGAAGACCACGGAGGGGAAGTCTTCATCGAAAGGGTTGATGTACGTCGATACGGTGGTCGGATCGTACACAACTCATGCCTTGGTTGATGCCGGGACAACTCACAGTTTTATCTCGCGGGGAGAGGCAAAACGACTTGGACTTCGAGTCGGTAAAGAGCAAGGCATGCTCAAGGTTGTGAACTCGAAGACCGAACCAATCGATGGTGTGGCCCGTGACGTGCGGTTGGATCTCACGGTCGTTCCCATGGACGACTACCCTTTGATGCTTGGAATCGACTTCATCGACGGTGTGAAGACGATACCAATCTCTTTCGCTAATGTCTTACACATAGTGAAAGATGATGGAGTTTGCGTAGTGTCGATGGTGCGACGAGCGAAGGCTCAAACGAGGAAGGTCGCAACCATGCAACTCTTCAAGGGAATCAAAAGTGGGGAACCTACTCACTTGAAAGGAGATCTCTGACACTGCAAAGAACGTGCCAAAGAAGATCTCACGAGTCTTGTCGAAGAAACACGGAAAGAAACTCCCTCCAGGACGGCAAGATGGGTGCTCCAAGATTTCTCGCGATGACTCAAAGAGGACCGAGTCATTCGAGGGCGTCGCGACGAGGAAGTTCACGACATAGGTGGAGGAGTATGTCACGGACGGGCTAATTTGTGAGGTTCACTTTGAAGAATTGTGTAGAGTTCTTCATATTTCTCTAGACAATTCCATACTTTTCTAGAGTTTTCTTGAGAACTCTAGGGTTTTCCGAAATTCTTTAGAATTCCCTAGAGTTAGGAAGAGTTTTGTAGTACATAGGAAGAAGGAGAAAGAGTCTAGAAAACTCTTGTATGTTCTTAGGAGGGGAGGGATATGGAAGAGTCTAGATGTCAAGTTTAGAACTCTCCATGAAGGTATATATAAAGGGGTGCAAGGCTCATTTGGCAAACCATCCCTAACTCATTCCACATTCTTATAAACTCTCAAAGCTTTGTAAACCCTCAAGTGTTTTTAATACAAGCTTGTTTCCAAGTTCAAACTCTCTTGTGTTCTCAAACATCACCTTTGGATGACGAGTAGGCTGAGCTCAAGTGAAGGAGTGAGTAACTTGAGTGCCGCACGGATTGTGAAATTCTAACCCCGTGACACCTCGCCTCCCAATTATACGTATGCTATCTTACTTCCTATCCCTTCTCTTTTTCCTTTGTCTTCTGTTTCTGTGCTCTGATTAGTAACTCCACATTGCGTTGTGTTATTGCATTGCATTGCATAAGCCCACAACGAGAACATGATCCGATGAATGAATTGGTAAACAATGCATCAATCACGTCCAAGGTTAAAAGAAAACACACAAAAAGCAGAACTATTGTATGCCTGAGGATATATTGGCCTGATGGACTGCGTCGCCAAACAATATATTGTATAATTCAGACATCATATACTCAAACTCATCTTCTGCTTTTGTAACAATGGCTTCTCGGTTAAAAATCTTTGCTCTCATAGAAGGAAGGCAAAGCACCATCTTTGCTCCATTTCTTGTTACACATGCAGGCTGGTATTCTTCTTGGTCCTTCAGGCTTGGGGAGGAACCCAGTATTTCGCGAAATGATATTCCCTAACCTCACTACAAGTGTCTGAAAATGCATCACTATGCTATCATATACCTTCACCCTTTTCATGGTCTCCGTCAAGATGGACTTCAGCATCATTTTCAAGGCTGGTAAAAAGGCCTATGCCATCAGCCTCTTGGCTCTTATTGGAACTTTGACCACAAACTTCTTAACTCGCCTTTCACTCGACAAGCACCCGGGCTCAAAAGCATCAGAAAAGGATCTTGCGTTCAGCTCCACCGTGCTTTCTGTGACCTCCTTTCCTGTCACTGCATGCCTCGTTACCGAGTTGGGCCTTCTTAACTCTGAGCTCGGACGCTTGGCATTATCTTCCGCCCTTGCTGCAGAAATCATGAGTATTTCTGTCATGTCTTTTAATAACAACTTCCTCCCGTGCTACTTAAACAGTGGACGTTTCTGACATGTGTCTCTCTATATATGTATCCGGTATCATATTTATGATCGTTGTCGTCATGGGTGGGATGAGACCGATGATGTGTTGGATGATCAGAGAGACGCGCCAAGACAGGTCTGTCAAAAGTACCTTCCTGCTGACTTCGTTTCTTGCTATGTTGGTCGGTTATCTATTCTCAGAATTGAGTGGACAGTTCGTCCTTTAAGGGGCTTTTATTATTGGTGCTGGCATAACCGGATGGGCCACCACTTGAGTCGTCGGTGGTAGAGAAATTTGATGTCTTCATTGCCGGAATACTTGAGCCTTTTTTCATCACGACTTGCGCCATGAGGGCTAATGTGTTCTCTCTCCAACGAGACTATGGCGAAGTACCAATTTCATCATGTGCGTCTTTGCGATTGTTTTTGCCACAAAGATCACTATCTGCTTCTTTTGTGCTCTGTAGAATAACATGTTGTTTACCGATGCTTTAGCGTTTGCTTTGATACTGTGCAACAAGGGCAGTATTGACATTGCATCTTACACTTGGTTTAGGAACATGCAGGTTAGTGGGCCTCCCTTAATCTCAAATCTTATCTCGAGTTATTTTTTAGACTCTTAACTATTCAGTCGTTCATTTTAATCAAAATTTCATAGATAAATTATTTGTACTAGGTTACAACACTAACGAGTTGCACAAATGGTTCAAACTAGACCGGATATTGTCATGGTTGTTCCATGTAGATTACGTTGCTTATTTTGCCTGCTCAGAGCACGAGCATCTCCATGTAGACTCTAGTAGTTCAAAGGAATGCTTTACATCGCTGACCCTTTATGCTGTATTTGTCACTACTGTAGTCCCAATGATGATGAAATTTCTCTATAATAATCCATGAAGAAATATGTGGGTTACCAGACTAGAAACATTAGCCAGTGTAGACCAGACGCAGATCTTAGGATACGAGATTGCATCCTGAGGTCGGACAACGTTGCTGCTGTTATCAATCTGCTTAACGTATCTAGCCCCACAACGGAGAGCCCTGTTGTAGCTTATATCCTCCACCTCATGAAACTAGTCGACCGTTCATATCCTGCCTTCATTTTCCATGATATGCAAAAGAAAAAGGCCTCATACCGATCATACTTCGATGCGCCTACTATTTACAGTCTATGTTAGATCTTTTTGGTATATATATGTGATCATAAAATGCGTTTTCAAACATCAAACCAACAATGCAACGCAACTATGCTTCCCAAGATTTGCAAGGAAAGCAAGAGCAAGGGAAGAACCGAAGAACACAGGAAAAAGAAAAAAGAAGGAAATAAAAAATAAAAAATGCTATACTGATATGAAGAATAGGAATCTTCAGAAATGCTCTGCAAACGAGGAGGACTCCAAATAGCGATACGACCATGCTTCCCATCCCGCGTGAAGAAGACTTAGACTTGACCCGTGAATCGTCAAACCAAAAATCATAATGACCAAGTGAATCATGTTTCTTGGTATCGAATCTCCTACTCTTTTTGGCTTTCAAAGCCTTACGCCCGCTTGAATGATCGTCACTAGAAGTATCAGCATTGCGACCAATATCCAAAGTCTTCTTCTTATCTGGGAGAGTGGACCCTGGGATCAAGAAATAGATGTCGCCTCTCTTGAGCTCTATAACGCCTCGAGATTATCTGTCCAATATCTGTTTGACACGTGACGTTATCATCGTTCCGAACACTTCTCGAAGAAAGACAACGAGATTACAAAAGATTTAGGTATCGAAAATATAGGAAACTAATCATGAAATAATCCAAACTTACAGTATCCTTTATTAGAAGAAAATCAAACCGTCTATGAAATGAAATCAAATGTTAAGTTAAGCTAATTATTCGACGTTATTCCGTGAAACGTATCCACCCCTCGTCTTTTTATTATCTGTAATAAGCACGTAACCGTGATCTCGAAAGCCAAATAGCATAAGGTACATGTCCATTCCAGGGGTTCGACATGTTTATTATATCATGTGTTTCTCATGCACAAATAGAATGTGATGCAAACAACACTCAACAATCATATGCCAAACACACACACACACATATATAATAATAATAATAATAATAATTCTTGTTGGTCATATTAAATTTTATTTTATAAATCCTTAGTCATTATTAAAGGTTTTAAGGCTTTTCATACAATGCATGTCGTATCATGTCAATTTACGTATCTTTTACAGGTTGATGACATGGGAGGAGTTACTATAGAAAATAAATATAGTTACCTACTATGCCCGTATTAGGAACAATTAATCAAGCTTAATGGTCTCTCTAGTGGATCCAAAACGGTTAATTCTAACCAAATACGACCAACTCATAATACCATTTCATGCACGTTAAAAAATTAATTAAACCTTCCCTAACTAGTCACATAAACTATAAGTCTCCCAGACATTAATAATTATAGAAATTTATTTCATAATCAGGATTCAGGATTCTTAAACATATAATATGAAATTAATTATATTAATTTCATGTATAACAGGTAACTGCCATGATATTCATAATTAAGGATTTTCAGACATGTAACATGAAATTAATTACATTAATTTCATATATGGTAGGTGACTATCATCATGGCATTCGTCATTCAGGATTTTCAGACATGTCTCATGAAATTAATCATATTAATTTCATGTGTAACAGATGACTATCACGACGTTTCATGTTTTCAAATAAAAATCATTCCCGGTGGTGCCTATTACAATCACATGTGCCTACTAAAACGATTTTACGATGTTTTTGTTTTTGAGTGTTTTAAGGTCATTTCAAGACTTTTTTGATAGATTCTTGCGTTTTCAAGTTATTTAAG
Source organism: Drosera spatulata (assembly GCA_035668315.1). Lineage (NCBI taxonomy): Eukaryota > Viridiplantae > Streptophyta > Magnoliopsida > Caryophyllales > Droseraceae > Drosera > Drosera spatulata. The sequence continues at coordinate 29,974 of JAOVYX010015294.1, forward strand.
ATTGTTTTATGTTTTTTTGTACCACTTTTCATGCGCTTTTATGTGTTTTAACGAGATTTGAGTTGTTTTTATAATATTTTTCATTTTTTAATGTCTTTTTGAGTGTTTTAAGGTTATTTTATGGTATTTTTCCTTGTTTCTTGCGTTTTTAAGTTATTTGAGTTAGTTTTATGTTGTTTTTAACTATTTAATGTGTTTTTAAGTGTTTTAAGGTTATATTAAGACTGTTTTGATAGATTCTTGCCTTTTTCAGTTATTTGAGACAGTTTTATGGTGTTTTAACCACTCTTCTTTTGGTTTTGTGCATTTTGAAGGGATTCGGGATTATCTGAAAATAATTCCCCACATGTTATGCTGGCCATTTTTGTAACGTCCTCTGATATTTTCATGATTTGATAGTTCGTTATAAAAATAATAAATATTCGCATACAACAAGAACAAACGATATTCAAGAATAGTTATAATAATTTATAAATATTGTATAGATCATATCGTTATTCTTTTTAGCATACATATTAAATATTTATAGGCAGATAAGAACAACAAGATCATTTTTTTATTTAAGATACAAGTCACACGATTAAACACTCACAGGTTCCAAGTCCCATACGCACAAATATTTAATTTAAAATAATAATGAGTGCTACCTGGTATGATTGAAAACAGAAAATCCCCGGTACTTAACCTGACTCCACCTTACTCCTCGGTATCCATGGCATCTACATTAATAATACAATTAACATAAACACATTTGCATTTTAATATCAAAACAGTATGTTTATAATAATGTACATCTTTAATCCCACACTATTATAATATAGTGTGAACATTTGATTTTAACATAATCTATCAAAAGATAATGCTTTTCTTTTCCCTTCTGTCCAGGTTCAATGAAGAGCCAAAGGAAGGTCAGGCGGGTCTAGGCGAGATCCAGGGACGTCGGCGATGGCAGGGTTCAGGTCGCCGATCTTCGAGGGGTCCCCGGCGATGTCAGGCGCGGTCAGGAAAGGGACATCCTCGTCGGCGGACGGGGAAAGCGAGGGCGGCGTCGGTGGTAACCGGCTGTGGTCGGAAAGAGGTCGCCGGCGTCAGGGACAGTCGGAATCCGGCCCGGCAGTGATGTTGTGGGTCGACGGGGGGTTTGCGATCTGACCCTATGATCTGTTTCTGAATTGTCAGACCAATTGACCATATCTCTAGTCTAGTTGTGTTTATAGGACACGGAGTTAGAAGATTTATATGAATAATTATCGCATCTTATATTAATTTTTATTTTAATTTTTTTAAAATGGGAAAAAATTATATATAATTAATAATCGATCGTTACATTTTATTTAACCCGATGTCCTAGATAATATTTTAACTTAATGTAAAGATAATTAAATCTTATTTATGAAATTATAAAAATTTAGGGATATTATGATATGATAAGGATCCCCCGACGATGAGCGTGATCATGGTCGTTGACACCACCCTTTCGGAGAGAGCAGGGCTTGGTCAAGGCGTGGTGTGGATGAGCGATGAGGATCTCTGCAGCGATGACAGGCCAGAGATGGCTTGGATGGAGCCGTTGAGGTGGACAATGTGGATCAAGTCCAGGGATCCGCAGGGTAACACGCATCCTAAACGACATCTCAGGCTGTTGCCCATTCTCAATCTCTACTAGTATTACTCTGGACTCTAGTAGTTTGAAACACTTTGGGGTATCTCTCAAGCTTAATTATAAGCAGCTTTATTTGCTTATCTCTGATTTTTTTTGTTTGGCTGGCTCATTTGAATTGATGATTGATTAACTTGATCATGCACCGAGCACATTTAATTGACTTGATCAAAGCAATGAGATTGTAAGAGGGACAAAACTTGCACGAGTGTCCTACTCCATTATTAGATTACTAGTTAGTAGGAAGATGACAAATGAGTCGAATGTGATGGCGTCGCGATTCACGCGGATGAAAAACGTTTTTTTTTGTTTTATTCAAATTTTAATTTTTTTTTGTAGATATATCAATGAAATGATAACATTTTCATATTTAATAATTCTTTTCACATATAAATATCAAAATATCCTTATTTTATATCACATCAATTCACATAGCATTATTTTTCTATTTCTCAGAAATTATCATTCCTTATTAATTAAACACACACATAAATTATCGTGTCGGATTAAACTGTTATAATTTAAATGGAATAGATGGAGTAATATAATCCACTTACGTGACAGCTAATGCAAATACTTTAGTAAAGAGACGCACAGATATGAGATTCCAGCAATTATTATTGCACCCCAATCCCGGACCTCGGTACTTGCTTCTGCAGTTCGTATTGTTTTTGAATTTTCCAATTGACATCAAAGCGCGATTTAAGAACAATTATTGAATTCATAATTTTGTGAGTGACTGTTGAATCGCAAAAACATCTTATGGGACAGATATAGGTGGAAGGGCGATGATAGAATAGAACTGCAAAAACATTTTTACTTGGACAGCTACATATATGGTAGATCATCAGACTATGAAGCAATATTCCTTCAACAACCTGACTCTGCAGTTCTTCATTATACAATTGATTAATATGAGTATGAGGTTAAACATCCAGCTATGACATGGTTCTGCGAGTTCCATGCCAATCTCTGCTCTTTTATTTTTTGCAATAATTAATTATTGCACTAATTTTTCATAAATAATGGATCTTTTTTTCCGTGCGTGTCTTGAGCTTCTGGATTGCTTCGTACAACAAAGACCAAAAAGGGAAGTAAACGGCGGAAGAGTCACACAAATGATCACACCTCGTCAAAACCAAATGGCTCATCAATGACAATTACTATTAACGAAACACATATCATGGCGTGATCGACATCATTGTAAGGCGCGCATAGACGACAAAAACTAATGAAAAAGCAAGGAGGCAAAGACGACAAAATAGTTCATCAATGGTACTGATTTTGAGGTTTTTTAGTATTGATAATTTATCTCAGTCCGAATAGTACCCTGCCACGGAAGAGACCCGGGTTCATTCCCGGCTGGTGCATTCCTTTTTTTTTTTTGTCCCCGCCGCCCTCTAATTCACAGAGAAACCCTTTTTCGTCTGAAATCGATGACCATGAATTTGAATTCCCAGTCTTTGCTCCTTGCCGAGAACGGTGCCATTGGTCTGGTTCTTCGAAGCATATACCTGAAATATACTGTACATAGCTTCAGGTTGTGTCCTCACAGATCTGGTTCATTGAGTCGTCTGAGAGAGCGATGCGGTTGTTGGAGACAAGACAAGCGAGGCTGATTCGATTGGAGCAGTATGTGTATGTGCTTTCTTGATTTTCTATAAAGATCTGTGACAGAATTGTGCGCTTCATAATTAATTGATCAATGGATTTTGATTGTGAAATTGGGATCTTCGTCCCCCTCTTACTCCGCAAGATTTCTTCATACTTTCTAGGGCTAGTGGTAATCATACATGTATCAATATGGATGCGCACGTGTTCTACATGCTGTCAGGATACTCACAATCAAAGTCACTGCAAGAAGGTTTTCGCTATCATGATTGATTCAATGGCTACTAATCTTGTAAGTTCAGTTTGTCCTTGATCTCTTTGCTTGTCTCAGTAGTGCTGCATATTCACTTTCAAGTCTCTTTTGCATTGCTGTGTGTATATTGATTTACGGATTGCATTGCCAACCTCTACGGAAGCTGTGCTTTTATTTCTAGACTAGATATTGAACAAAAGGTTGCATTATTCCTTGCTTGCTTGACAGAAATTATCAATCACAACAAACCAAATCATCTTCTACACAAGCCGCAGACTAAGCTTTTGGGATTAAAATAAAAAGGCAGAGGGCTGAAAAATCAATGTAGTACTCGTACACGGAAAGTATGTTTAGGCTTGACTCTGGAGCACAGTCCTCATGTGGAAAAGACAGATCTTCAGCCCAGTAAATGTGTTGGAACATCAGCATTGAGGCAGATCTACCGGGGGAGGTATTACGGATTGTGCCTCTCCTTCTCCATCCTCGACTAAGAAGGCCATCGCTAAACCCCAACCAATATGAACATCCAGATGGCAGTGCATCAGCCAAACTCCTGTTTCCACCAGAGTCACCCAGAGAAAAATCAGCTCTAATTAAATGCTATTGCTAAGGGAATCTTGTATCAAGATTAGGTCATGTTGCAAATGGGCATTTAAAATGCATATTATCATGAGAGGCGCCACCATACTCATACCTGGATTATCAGCTACTAAGCGAATGGCCACCCATCCCCCAGGGGGAGTTGAGATAGTGTTTCTCAATGGAGGGTCAATGAGATTGAAGTTTGAAGGATCTACTTTCGGGTTGAAGTTTCCAAAACCCCGACCAATCACATAGAAATGATAACCGTGAAGATGCATCGGATGTTCATCGATCGCAAATATGCTTGTTCCCTGCAGGATAATTTGTACCGTAGATCCGAACTTTAACTTGTAAAGTTTAGTCCCTTGAACAGGTTGCCACAGTCCTCTGCTCACATTGCCGGTGTAATCGAATTGCACAGGAGGGATAGGAGGGAAGTCTAACGTAAAGATACCTGGAGTCCCTTGATAGTAGGCTTGTTGTATCGAATTCCTTGTTGGCAGCACAAATGATATGTTGTTCATGCTGGCAGTAAACCTAGTATTGTTAGGACCCTGACACCGGAAGCTTGGACGTGAACAGTTTATCAAGCCTAACCCCACTGTAAAAAATAGGCTCTCATCGATACTATGTGGGACATTTGCCCTGGAAGGGCTCTTCACTTGAGACGTGAATGCAGTAGCCGTGTTTGTGTCATTGAACGCTGGTAGTGGTGGGAGCATTGATTTTGAAGGATTTCGTGATTTTGTCTCGCAAGAAGCTGACTTGTATTCAAGGATAGCAGTTGTTGTGGTATTATCAAAAGGTACGCCAGGAGCACTTGCATAGGCCTGCGCTGCTATATAGTAACGAGCTGGCGGCTGATTAGCAGTAATAAGGACATTGGTTGTTTGGCCAGGTCCTATCATTAGGACATTGGTGGTGAAGGGTTTGGTGTAAGCGGCATCTGCACCAACCACTGTCATTTGGTGATTGGCTATTGCGAAGAAGAGTTGCTGATTGAGGGCAGCGTTGATGATCCTTAACAGAATGGTTTCTCCAGCATTCACAGGGAATACTGTTGTTTCTGCAATTCATATTAATATTTGTCAGAGCTAACATGTGTAAGCGTTAAAATACCTGTAAGTTTAGTCAGTTTAGCAGGGTCATGTTTGAAATTGTAGCAACAACTTTTTCTAGATAATACAAACGCTTAAATTTTGAAAAGACCAAGAGAAGATCAAACCTTCACTGGAGCATCTGTAAAGGTCACCAGGTTGTCCATTTATTGTGTAGGCGTTGGAAGTGTTTGGTGCTGCTCCTGTTACTGTTGCTTGTTTGAGAACATCCATAGGATTTCTGTTCCACCACTCACCTGTGAATGATCATTGTCCCATCAGCTCTTTAAACAATATAATTGCTTTATCCATGCCGATTTTATTGCAGGGTTAGTTTGGTTACCTAGAAGAATGGAATATTCTCTTGCTGGGGTTGGGTATGGGTAGGATGCGCCGAGCTTGGGGAGGATGATCAGAGCACCATAGACAGTAGCTCTAAGCCATTTGCTATGAGCGTGCCACCATAGTGTCCCCTCTTGATTTTCAATTGTGAACTTGTAGGTGTAGATTCCTCCCGGCCTGATGGGACACTGTGTCACATATTCTGGTCCATCTGCCCATGGGTTTCTAAATTGGCGAATTCCATGCCTGAGTAAGAGCTCAGATGAAAAGAGTCAGAGACGATAGGTACATAGAGTGCTCATGAACCACTATAGGGACCTTTGGGTCAGATATTGACAGATCAATGAAAAGTGCAAGTATTCCTAAGTTTCCAAGGGTATATTTACGTCGTTCGATATCTTCAATATTATGATACATCTATAAACTGGTCGTTCATATTGTTTGCTCTGAGGATATAGGTAGATCCATGCATCTGTAGCTCCTTCACATGCTTTGTACATTTCAGAGATGATTCACCCAATGTGTTATCTGTTAGTGCAGTCTTCTGTGGCGTAATTTTCATAGCAAAATAGTGATGTAAAGTTAAAGTGCTGATGTTACTGATTACCAGTGCAGGGTGATATTGTATATGCCGCTGTTGGTAACTCGAATGACTAGAGTATCTCCATTTCTGACTTCCAAAGTTGGTCCAGGATATTGCCCATTCACTGTCATGATCGTCTGGGTTTTGCACAGCCTCTTCACTGGCGTTGGTTGGATCTGGAAAGGGAAGCAGAAACATGGAAATAGAAAATTAGCCAATGAAGCCGCAAAGTAATGGCCGAGTAGAGGGAAAAATAACATGGAGACATACAACAAAGTCATGATACTGAGTCTCTGCATGTGCCGATGAAGCCAAGAATGCAGTAACAATTACAAGGGACAAGCCAAGAAAGAAGCAACAGGTTCTTGTGTACGACTCCATGCTGGTTCTGTGTCTAAGCCCTTGCAAAGGAAGTAGGAGGGAAACTTGCTATATATAATAAAAGATCAGTGCCTATTTCTAGTATTTCCTTTTTTCCATTGTTCTATTGGAGGAAAATTTGTGGAACTGGAATGGTTTGATATGCATTCGGTGATTAGGTCTGTAAGTCTTGGAAATTAGAGGATTTGGTGATCTACTGTCACTTTGAATTGTTTTAGGAGCTTGTATCAGGGTAGCCGGGCAGGAATGGATTTCGCGACCTGAACCTCTTCACATCCTTGTACGGAATTTGAAAAATTGCATTTACATTTGATTTAACTACTTTATGCTTCAGGAACTTGCTACTTTAAACTTGGTTGATTTGAGGATTATGAATAATGCTTTATATTACCTTTCTATGCAGTGCACCGCATTTAAGGGGTACGGGTGGGTCAGTCGAGTCAATTTGCTTTCGATATGGACAATGCTATGAGGATTTCTCGAAGTATAACATGGTATCTCCAAATCTGGTTCTCCTGAGTAAGTCTATTTTCGTATTAGCTGAAGGTGTTCATTTTGTGCTCAACTGCTCCCAAATCTCTTGCTTTGACCATTTTTTCTTGCATTCTCAAATTCAAATCTGACTACTGATTCCCAACTTTGGAAAATGATTGGCCGAGGATACGATCTTGATTTGTGGTAAGGCTTGTGCTGCTTTTTGGTGACCTCTTGTTGACCTATGGCCTTGTTAGGTGTTGGACGTACCAAATTCACAACCTACTCCATGTTCTATCCCCACGCAACATTCAGCATTCACCCTGTCAATTGACTCCGATAACTCCTCCACCCCAAGTTCTTGTTAAAGTCCTCCACCCCAAGTTCTTGTTAAAGTCGAATGGAGACACTATGGAGAACATCAACCATGGTGGTCTCTTTTCAGTTTGTGTTAGCTCGCTAGGATATAACAAAAGAATGCCATATAGAGCATGCGTGATTGAGCTCTACATAATGCCGTCAAGTTCAGTATCCTACTCCTGCTGTTTTGCCACCGAAGTAAAAAGCACATTCCTCGACTCTTGGGAAGTACTGAAAGAATGATCCAAAAGGGGCTAACTGAACTAGTAAGCCTAGATGGAATCCATGAGAATATAACTCTTGTGTGCTATGTGATCTGGCTAAGCAAAGGAGCTTTATTCTCCTGAAACCATAGCTGGGGCAGTTCGGAATCCTGGTCTGCTGCTATACTAATCGATGCATAGTCACCATCACCATACATATATGATTCTGAACCTATTATGAATTGCGAAGTTGTAAAGGTTTCTTAGGGAAAAATGGGCCACGTTCTTATTGACCGGGGGCTAAATTTCTTTTAAGCTGATTCTGCCAAATTAACATATGAGTAGAACACCAATTTAATACCCATCTGTAGCTTTTCTTGTGTATTGAAGTGGATGAATTTTACATGGACTGCCTTGGCAGCAGCTTCTTATCTGTTCGCTTCGTGCTGCTTCAAGTATATATCTACATGCATCTGATCTTCTTTGTCTCTGAATTTTTCTAAACCTAGAGAGGGATATGTGAGATAGGTAAACTAGCTAGCATTTGATTGCTCCAGATCGTGGAGGCATTGATGCAATGCAAAACCAGAATAGAATTCTATCTACTGGATTTCATTTCTTTTCTTGTTCTTATGACTTTTTTTTTTTCTTTATTGGATTTCCTTTTTGATGTCTTACAAAAAAAAGGATGAGGTGACATTCATTACAGTCAAAGCATAATCGAACCCTTTAGTTGATCAATATGATCAAGACACAGGAGCTTGAGGGACAGCGTGCGTCATGATATCCTTCAAGAAAGCATCAAAATTAGAAGCAGCAGAGCCATCTGGAGCAACAGCCCCTTTGCACACTTGCTGCAATTCCTTGGCTCTCTTCACCATTTCCTTTCTCTCATCGCTTTCCAAGTCCATAAATCCCCTAACTGTCTCGGCTATTTCCTCCCTTGTCGTCAGCACATCCTCCACCCACATACCAGTTTTCCTGGCCCGCCGTCCGATCTTCCAATCATCCACGATCATCTTACTGTTAGGCCCCTGGTCCCAAAATATGGGATAAGTGAGCATGGGAACTCCGGCGTAAACCCCCTCCCACGTGGAGTTCCACCCGCAATGCGTCCAAAATCCCCCGATGGAAGGGTGGCATAGCACCTTCAATTGATCACACCATGGAACCAAGAACGCTCTCTCTCCAATAGCAGCATCGTCCTCCTTGAACCTGGATGTGTCCCCACGCGTCACCCACATGTAACGGACACCACTGTCCTGGATCCCTGCCACAATCTCCTCCATCTGCGCACCGGAGACAGACAGGAAGCTTCCCATAGAGACATAGAGAACTGAAGATTCGGGCTGGGAATCCAGCCACTGGAAGTATGTTTCATCAGCAGCACTGCGAGGGTGGGCAAGATTGTGGTATGGGATCAAAGGGCCGATCGGGTAGATGGGTATAGAGAGTTTGGATTTCAAGGCGTCGATAACGTGGGGTTCTAGTTCGTGGAGGGAGGTGAGGAGAAGGTAGTTGGCGTTGGGAGCAGAGGATGCCATTTCAAGGGCACGGTGCATGGTCTTCTCCCCGACGCCGTGGAAAAGAGAAGGCAGGTCTCCGATGGTGGTGGCCGGAAGTCCCGGGATATAATCCACTCGCTCGTTTCCCAGCTCTAGTCATACAACAAACAACGACGGAGGGATATCATCATAATCTGATTCCATTGATGATTGATGATGAAAATCAAATTCTATGTGTGCACATTCTCTTCTTTTGATACATTTTATAGGAGGAGTATTCTAATAGATGCCTGGTGTTGATTTGCTAACAACAGAGTGAGCATAAAGATGAAGAGCAAGAGGGTGACCTGCGACATCAGCGGGGTAGTGGCCGTTTTGGACAAGGAGGTCGAAATGGAAGAAGACGGTGAAGACGGAGGCGGACATGGGATAGAGAGACGCCACGGGGATATTCCTGGAGTTGGCAACTGCAGTGACCCAGGTGAGGTGGGTGTCGTAGAGGATGGCGGAGGGGGGAGGATGGAGCCGATCCAGTAGGTCGTCGAAGGGAGCCTGAAGCTTGGTGAGGACGGCCTCGAGGAAACCGTGGATGTCGCGAGCGCGGCCAATCTCGGACGGTATGACCTGAGGGAGGGTCCCGAAGCGGATGTTGGGAGGAAGTGTTTCGGAGCTGAGGAAGGCGTGCCACTCCTGGGTGACGATGAAGGTGATCATGAGCTGAGGGGGTGTTTCTGAGGCGAGGAGGAGGAGTTTGCAGAGGTTGAGCATGGGATTGATGTGTCCTCTCCCCGGCCAAGGCATCGCCACCAGGTGGGCCGTGGTGGAGACAGCGGTGCTGTTGTCGGAAGAGGAGGAGGAGAAGGGGCTCATGATCCTCTATTCCTGCCTGTCTGTCTGGATTGATCCTATTATTGGCTGCAATGCACCAGAAGCAGAGAGACAACTAGTCTGGCACTTTGAATTTATGGTGGTATCTCTCTTGTTGCTTTGATTTGTCAATTCCATATCTATCACATGGATGGATGCCCCCGCCTAGCAGCCTAGAAGGTAGCAACAACAGAGAAGTCCATAAGAGTGAGTGGAGTGGGGCCTCCCTCCCTCCCCTGTTGCGTGTGCTGCTCTTCTAAACGCACACATATAGGTCACGCTATACGTAAATGCCTTGCTCCTCTATGATGCATGCGACTGCGACGGCAGTTGGGAATTAGCAACTCCCGAATTTTGTCCTCATCCGGCTGGGTTGAAGGTATGAATGAGAATCCCAAATTGCCACAACCCTAAACCCTAACCCTAACTCAATTATGAAATTTATACGATAAACGAAACTAGGAAATTAACACACACCTCTTCCCTCTGCCCTGCCCTTCTCAAATCAGTGAAGGATGATGATTGATGACCAATGGTTAAGCAGTTCCATTTCTTGTTGATCTCTTCGTTTCAAATCTCTGGTGTGTGTGTGTGTGAACTACTGCATAATATTGAGTTTCATTTGGTTTTTGTTGAAATTCACGATCTCACCGTACTGCAACTCATGTCATGAGCGACACACACGAGTTAGTCCACTCTTCTTATTTTCATTATATTTGATGCACAATAAACCTAAGTCCTGTCCGCTTGCTTACTCACTTCTTGTTTAGATCTTCGCTTTACGATGCGGAGTTCAACTTGTTCTTTCATAACTTATTCACTAATATATAACTGGTTTCTCATTGTTCTTCAAGGAAGAGTATGAAGCAGCATTAATTTTGGCTATTGTTATTAACCAAATCATCAGCTTACAGGAAATGCAAGTTGTCCATAGCTTCAGAGTAATATAGTCGGAATGAGTTTTTCCTCCTCAGCTGGATAAAGTCTATATGTGGTGCTTGTTAGCACTATACAGCTGCATATCGGCAACGGAGCAATGTACGACAGTAGTTGCTTTGATCTATCATCTATGTTACGGGCTCTTCTGCTGTGAAATGAAATGACAATATTTCTTTGCAGATTACGGATTGAATATGCTTTTGTTGTTCATGGAAGTTCAAACTGATGAAATGCCAATATTTGTTGTGGCACCATATTCCAGTGGTTGAGATGCTTACAATCTTTTTATTCAATGCTCGCATTCAACTGCCTCACTGGTGTTTGCAAATAAGTGAAAATGAACACATGGGAGACGTGAGAAGCCACCTGGTTGGAATGCGAGGGAGTGTGGAAACAAGTGGCCTCGTTCCAAGCATGATGCTATGCCACCTTGCAACTCAGTCCCTCGTGATCATGGCCGCCCTCTCTTCATATCTACACATTAGCAGTGGCTTTCCTCCCATTTTCCACTAACAAACACCCATACGCTTAAGGCTAGAGCAAAGGAGGATGAAGATAATAAGAGAAAGGGAGAACCAAAAAAACTTGTAGGTTAGTATGCTTCTTTGAATTTTATTACAATATTTTTTTATTTGATTTTGTTGCATTCACAACATCTTGTTCTACATTATATCTTCCTTATCATGCGATTGTTAGGAGTCTTAGCATTTGCATGCATGATTCGATTATTTTGTCAACTGTTTGATCGGTTGGCAAATTGATGTAGTTGTTTCTGTCTTACCAAAAAATCGTATGGGCTACATGTAGTTTAGATGATCCAAATCCGTCTGCATTTGGCTTGGTGAAAAGAATGCCGATAATGTCTGAAGTTGTGTGCGTTACTGGAGGGAGCGGCTTCATTGGCTCATGGCTTGTCCAACTCTTGCTTCACCGTGGTTACACCGTTCATGCCACTGTCAAGGATCTCAGTATGTCTTCCGTGCTCCTGAAACCATACATGCATAACTACGAACATGAAGACATGAGATCATTCTGTGGTTGACTACAATTTGTTTGCTTTTCTGGTCTCTCAGAGGACGAGAGGGAAACAAATCATCTGTTATCATTAGATGGAGCAAAGTCATGCCTTAAGCTATTCCAAATCGATCTGCTTGACTATGCTTCTATTGCTAATGCCGTAACTGGCACAATGGGGGTGTTCCACCTTGCATCTCCCAACATCATAGACCAAGTCCAAGACCATGAGGTTCGTTTATACAACAGCTAGCTTAACCATATGTGATCAAGATTATGATAAGACCTGACTTACGGCGGCAATCTAATCTGCATGCATTTCGATAGAAGGAACTGCTAGAACCTGCCATTACCGGGACAAGGAATGTGCTAAAAGCTGCTAAGGAGAATGGGGTCGCACGTGTAGTTGTGACTTCTTCCATATCCTCCATTACACCAAGTCCGAGTTGGCCTGCCGATTTGGTCAAGGGAGAAGACTGTTGGACTGATGTTGAGTACTGCAAACAGAAAAAGGTATGTATGGATCCTTACACAAGGAATTTACTCTAGGAGTATCAGGTCCGAGGTTTGAAATTTAAGCATAGTGCATGGATCAACTTGTAGTTTTTTAAATCACTGAGGAGTCAAGACGTGTAAAGGTTTTTATGGTTTGTGTTGTGAACTTCATGTGCCTGCTTATTCTAGTTGTGGTACCCGCTATCCAAGACATTTGCTGAAAAGGAGGCTTGGAATTTTGTCAAAGGAACCGACAACATGGACGTAGTGGTGGTGAATCCTGGAACTACATTGGGGCCAATCCTTCCTCCGATTTTGAATTCAAGCATGACAATGCTGCTTCACCTCCTCCAGGGTAATGCACTGACAGATACTGATATTTTCTATGTATAAACACGCTGCCTCTGGTGCGCGTTGGACTTAAAAAACTCAGGATGACTAGTATGTTAAACTGGTGGATCTAATCGTATTGTTCTCTCATAACTTGCAGCCGTGGTGGTTTTACATCTTTTATTGCTATTCCTCTGTTGGATTCTTATGCTACATATCTTATCCATCATGTACACGATGTAGGTTCTCCTGAAACACATCAGGATATGTTCATGGGGTGCGCCCATGTAAAGGACGTGGCTTTAGCTCACATTCTGGTCTATGAAAACAAGCTTGCCACTGGAAGGCATTTGTGTGTCGAAGCTATACGGCACTTCAGCGACTTTGGCAGCAAAGTCGCAGAACTTTATCCTGAGTATAATGTGCCAAGGTATACATGAGATTCATTCATGAGTTTTAAAGCGAGTTCGCTACAAGAACTCTAATCTTACAGTTCAATTTTCCATCATAATCAGTCATATGCTCTGACTTCCTTTCTCCTTTCTATGTAGGTTCCCAAGAGACACTCAACCAGGGTTGCTGAGGGCCGAGAACGCTGCGAGGAAGTTGATGGATTTGGGTTTGAAGTTCATTCCTATGGAGCAAATAATAGAGGATGCTGTTGAGAGTTTGAAGGCGAAGGGATTTATTACTTAAATAATGCTCTCGGTCCATCTGGGTTTGGTGTCTGAGATGCTGAAGGTTCCCTCCAACGATCAACTTCAGATGAACTTTCCTTTATGCTATGTGCTTGAACTACAGTGATGTTGTGTAAACCATAATATTTTCTTTCATGATGGTCAATGGATTTGCTTTGTTATTTAATCACGGGCAGAGGGATAAACATATTTCATACAATTAGCGTGATAAGCATCGATGGTTTGACCAATTTATAAGGGGTTTAACCAATTTATAAGGTCATACTAGATCTTTTCACAAATGGTAAATTGTACTAGTAACCTTGGTTCATATCATATAGAGTATTCTTTCGGTATACGTTAATCCCAAGTTGAGATTCTCAACCAATGTTCTAAAGGCTACTTCTTCGTTGCTCGAGTGGTCCATGACCTAATGATTATTAAACAGTATACATAGTTGATTAATTGGATAAATTATTTTCACAATATTGGGTATAAGAAAAGGGAAAAGGGAGTCTATATCATGATATAGATTTCAATAACAAATGAATGGTTGAGATTAAAAGATGAAAAATAAAGAATGAGGATTAAAAGATAACAATCTAATCTCAACCTTTGATTTTTATTGTTTTAATCTTAATCATTCATTTGCTAATAGACACATTTATATCATGATATATACTCCCTAAACTCGCAAAGAAAATATATAGAAAACCTTTTCTATTTTGTACTTAAATTCTCTTTCGTCGGATATTTCTCGTAGCATTTGGAAGAAATCCGAATACTGTAAAGGATGTCTCAGTCGGAGTATATCGTCATTTGATGTTACTTTTAAGGACATTCAATTAATATAAAATTTATACTTCAAATTAAACACAATAACGTAGATATGTCCGAGTGGTTAAGGAGACCAACTCGAAATTTGCTGGTCTTTTTGCCTGCGCAGGTTCGATTTCTGCTGTTGACGTTTTGTTTCGTTTTTCTTTTTCGTGATTCACTTCTTCTATCTGACACTCTCTGCTTTGCTTTGCCTGCGCTGGTCCAAATCCTGCGGTCGACGTTTTGTTTCGTTTTTCTTTTTCGTGATTCACTTCTTCTATTGACACTCTCTTTAAGCGAATCGAGCAATAAGCAACAGATGGTAGTAATTCATCAGTGCGGGAGTCCAAAACCTCGCAGGCTAATGTTGTATAGATCAATAAAAATTAAACTTATGATGTCATTTCAAAAATTTTACATTACATACATTCAATCCATGAATCATGAATACAATAAAAACACATAATATTTAATAGGACATGAAAAATGAATTTTGGACAAAATGTTAGCCATGAATTCTTAAATCAGAAGAAGTGATAATATGGGTCACATCCAAAAAAGGTCCACAGCAGATCGAATCCGAGGCATCACCATCATCGTCGTTACTCAGTTAAAAGTTCCATTCCATCATCGCAGCGAACCAAACCATATATGGAGAAACTCTTCGCCATCATCGTCTATTAACACTCTTTCTCCCACCTTGATTCTAACATTTAATACAGTATTTTTTTTAAAAAAAAAATTATAATTAATTGATCATAATTTATATAAGTGTGTTGATTTTTATTATAAAGAATAATTTATTTTTTGATTTATTTGAGTGAAAAAAAATTATATAAATTAATGTGATATAAAATAAAAAATATTTTTTTAAAAATATAATTTTAAAATAAAAATAATATTATAATTTATTTAATATATCGAATTTAATAAGTCTGTGATTTTTCAGAGAGCAGAGAGCACTGCTCCCTTTTCCTTTCGGACCTTTCCTTTCCCCATCTGAGAGGCTCGCCGCTCCTCGCTCCTCCGGCTCCTCGATTTCCTTTTCCTCCCTTTTTCCTTTTTTTTTCCCCGCTATTTTTTTTATCCCTTTTCCGTGACAGCCACTGCCACATCTCTCCTTTTCACCACTAATAAACAGTATCGTACATACCGAATGAAAAAGAGCACTTTACCGGCGGTTTCAACCACCGCTAGAACCTCGACAGCGTAGTCGTCGTCGAGTGCAGACGGATGAGATCCAGACTCATTCAACCACCTTGAAGAAGGCCTTGGTGATAGCGGCGCTGGAATGCTGGTCCGGCAGATCCAGCAGAGACGACGACGGGGAGATGGCGGCGGCGGTGGAAGAAGAGGAGGAGGAGGAGGTGTTGATAGGTGGGACGTACCACAGATCCGAGGGCTCCATGGGCGCTTCTTTTTCTTCGAATGGCAAGGACTCGTCGGCCACCGTGATGATGCACAAGAAGCTGCAGCGCCTCACCCGAAACGTGACGGAGGCCATCGCCTCCATCAAGAAGAACTCCTTCAATCTGCTGCTGCTGGATTCCTCTTCTCCTTCATCTTCCTCGTCGTCGTCATTATCCTCGGCCACTCACAAGCTGGTGTGGGGCAGCATTATACGGAGCCTCACTCAGCTCTACCCTGACAGCCAGCTCCCCCACAAGCTCGTCTCCAACCTCCGCAACCACTACGACTCCATGCCCTTCGGGTCCACCCACCCCAACCTTGCTACTATTCCTTTCTCGGATGCATGCCTTCTCTTTCACTTTTCTGCATCCTTCTCCTCAAATCCCCAACAATATCCCTATGTTTCTATGCATCAACAAGCCTAACCCAGTCCTATGCTACTAATGCTTTCTTTTTCCGACTACATATCTGAACTTAAGAGTTTGTGGAATCCAATAGTATGTTACATTCATTTCAGGGATGCTTATTTTATTGTGGATTTCATCTTGAGTCTGGTCATGGAATTGCAGTTATGCTCAGGCGGGATTCAGTATGAAAGATGTGTTTCTTCATATAACATTGATGGAACAAACAACTGCTGATGGCCAGCGGGCTCTTCTCGTCGAAAACAATTCTGATGATTTGCCCCCCCGGTTCTCTTCGCAAAGTAACTTTTGCTTGTCACTCCTCCATCTCCTGCCCTGCGATGTCCTGGGCGTTAGACAATGCATCGTTATGCTGCAAGAATATGCAGATCTTTGAGAAGAAGGGTGCCACCATCGGCATTCTTTTACTTCCTGTTCAACCTGAACAAGACAAGAGCTTCCCGACCTGCGTAGAGAATGTGGTCAAATTGGCTTCCAAAAAGCAGCGACAGAGCACCATTAAGCTTCCTTTTCGCCTTTGTGGCTGCCAAGAAGAGAATGGCGGGGCAACAGAATTCCAAGATATCAGAGAGGACTCTAGTGACCAAAGTTACAGGAATGGTTCTAACAATTTAAATGTGAATTTGCAACTCCCGCTGCCCTTACCTTCTTCCTCTTTGACCGCCCTTACCTTCTTCCTCTTTGACGAATGGCAAACGATTAAATCAGGTGGGGATGAGGTATGGAGGTGGCTGCTGAGTTCTGATAGTCTCGAGTTTTCTGATCCAATTGGGTCAACATCATTCAAAAGAGTTTTCAGGGTAATGAGGGTTACAGTTGAAAAGGTAAAGGGGTGTGATAAGGGGAACTGTTATGATTTTTTGATCCGTAAGGATTTGCTGGAGCTAATGACCTGTGGGCACAAGAACATTCTCCAATTTCATGGTCTTTGTGTGGATGAAATTCACGGTCTGTGTGTTCTTACTAAGTTTATGGAAGGTGGATCCGTTTATGATCTCATGCAAAATAAAAAGAGACTTCAGATGAAGGAAGTAATGAGGATTGCTATTGATTTAGCTGAGGGAATGAAGTTCATGAATGATCATGGGGTGGCATACAGGGACCTGAATACTCAAAGAATCTTTCTGGACTGCCATGGCAATGCTTGTCTAGGGGACATGGGCATAGTTATGGTTTCCAAGAATCTTTGGATTATGAGACTGATGGCTACCGATGGCAGGCTCCAGAGGTTTGTTTCTAATCCCAATTGATTTCTGTAGTTTATTTTCATGGTGTAAACAGACAACCATGCATGTGTTGTCATGTTTGCATTGTTTCAGTTTATTGTAGAAAGGTTTCCATTTATAAACCAAGATTGTCCACTGCTTTTGAGGTGAGGGAAACCAGCTAACAATTTTTTGGCTGCATAAGATATTGCTGAAATAGGAGTTCAAATACAATTTTGATGAAGATCACATGATTTTTGTAGATCTTCATCTCTTTGATTTCTTAAATTGAGTGCCTAGGCATTTTACCAAAACTTATTTAGCCAAATGAGCTTCGGAGCTGATTTATGTTCGTCACTGTGGCATGAAAACTGGTGTCCTAGCAAGTTCTATCGGTTCATTATTTTGATTTTGCTTCGGAGCCTATGATGCAAATAAAGAAAAAAAGGGGGAAAAAATGATAGTCAGCTCATTTTCTATCTCAGTAAAAAAAAAAAAAGTGTATTGGTAGTGTGAACACTGAGCAGACCTTGTCTCGACGTCATTGTCGGACTCTTATGTTCTTTCCCAGCAATTTTACGGGTGTTGATATACAGATTCCAACATGTGGCACCTTTAATTTGCTCTGATTAGAATGTCATGTTTGCCCTCACAATTAAATTTTTGTTGAGAGTTTGCCAACCATGACTAAATTCGGTGACTCCTGGTTTCTGGAATCTGGATTGATATAGTTGATGATGAGCAGCGGCTTTCTTTTGTCTCTTGAAGAGCTCAACTCATGCCACTTCCTCATATATTTCGGCATGCACCTTACAATCCATTGGTACCTGATTTTTGTAAAAAATTGTGTATTCCACTTTGCAGCACTCGTGTTGTACCCTGAAAATTTTGAGTTTGATGCAACTCTGTTGCTACTCTCCTAAAAAATATGTCTAATGTGATCATGCTTGCATCAGGGGCATTTAGGTTTATTAGTTTTTGTTCATAAAATTCTAACTATATCGCCATGGAAGGTGTGACTACTTGACTTCAGCTGCTCCAGCGTATGCCCCTAAAGTCTGATTAGTTTTCAAAATCCATTGCTATTCTGTATCCTGGAACTAAAAGCTAGATGTCCTGGAACTGAAAAGCAGATTTAGATTTATCAAGTGTTGTTTTGTTTCCTTTCCTTCACTTATATTCTTGTTCTGGTTTTGTGTGTGAGTGTGCGCGCGCAAGCGCACATGTCTGACCCTTTGCTTATTCTTGTTTGTCTGTGTAGATCATTGCAGGTGATCCTGAAAGTGTGAGTGAAACATGGATGAGTAATGTATATAGTTTTGGGATGGTCATCTGGGAGATGGTGACGGGCGAGGCTGCATACTCTGCTTACTCTCCTGTGGAGGCAGCAGTTGGAATCGCTGCGTGTGGTCTAAGACCTGAAATTCCAAAGGACTGCCCACATGTCTTGAAATCTCTAATGACTCAATGTTGGGATAGCTGCCCCTCAAAGCGCCCTCAGTTTACTGAAGTGATATCCTCAGATTTGGCATCCTCAGTATGAGCAGCAGGTAAACTATCAGTCTATCAGGAGTCTTTGTCCCTATCCAATGACTACACATAGTTCAGACATTAAAAATTCCATTTCGTCTGGATCCTGCCTTTGAGCATTTTCTTGCTCCCAGATGTAGGTATTTTGGCCGTAAGCTGCAGATATAGTATCATAGTTCTCAGCTGTGAGCCTGCAGTTCACCTTCACAAAAAAGTTACTAACACCAGTGTGTTTATTGTATTAGACAGTTGTAGATGGCACATCGATTTCATATGAGCGCCTTTGATTGAGATGACCATTCCACTGTCCTTGACATGTTTTTTCTCCTCTTCTTTTTTTCTTGTCAGTTGTGTGGATGTTGGACATTTTGCATTGACTAGTGACATGTACGATAATTCAGAAGTGAAACCAAAGATATAAAGGATCAGTAATGTGCGCTAATCGGCACCGACAAGTTTCGACCAGGCAACAAGTTTTGACATCCAAGTGATCGATCCTTATCGGAATTTGTTTTTTTTTTTTTTTTTATATACGATAAGGGTAATGTGAAGGGCTCATGCTTGACGAGTAGGATCCTGTGCTGTGGATTGTCCAACAGCCAGGGCATCCAATTACCCAGAAAAGAGAAAAAAAAGCCAAGAGGATCCTGTGCAATCTCCACCGTTGGTTTGACATACAACAAAGTTGTATATTTTCTCTGTCCTAAAAAATTTATAACGGATTAATTTGACATGGTAATTTATATGTGTTGTTTTTTATTATAAAGATTAATTGGTTTTTTGTCTCGTATGAGAGGAGTGAGAAAAAGAAAAAAAGAAGAAAAAATAATGGAATGAATTATAAGATAAATAATAGAGATATTTTGATATTTTTGTATAATTTTGTATAATTTTGTATAATTTTTTTTAACTAAGATAATGCTCTAATTTAGTTGGAACATCCTGATTGAGTATTATTATTATTATAAAAATAATTTTTTTGAGTCAGAGAGATAGATAGTATTTTGTACAATAGTGGACCTAGGTCCTATATGATGAGCTTGAATGGATACTGGTTAGCAATTCCAGTTCTGGCGATGAGGACGTGGTTTCCTTTATCTTTCAATTTATGTTTTGTTGTTTGTTTCGTCCGCCATAGGAGGATGCTGCAGTTCGTACTTGGAAGGGAGAAGGGGATAGCAAAATTTTCATTGATTGGCATTTTAGATGCATATGATAGTTTGAACAATGCTTTTTTCTTTTTTCTTTTTTTTTTCTTTTTTCTTTTTCTTTTTTTAACATGTTCCCATGGGCTGCGTTGAGTGGGCACGGCAGTAGTAACAAATTAATGGGAGGAATTTGGTCTGCTACTCTTTCACCTTATAATCTTGAAATTCCAAACATACAAGGAGGAACGATTTGTATTTTGAAAGAAAATGCTAATGATTCTTTAGGATTGACTATGCAAGGATTTTTTCTTTTATTGCTCATCAACATACGTTACACATTGATATAATCCTTCCACATAAAAAGATAGTACCCGTGACCAAGACAGAAAAACTGTTGCGAAGACAAACAGTGTTAGAGCAAGTCCAATCTCGATGCTAAAATAGGTATAGATATTGTCATAATTTGATATCAAAAAGTGTTTTTAGCATCAATTATAGAACTAACATTCCAACGTTTTGTTCTATTTTATATCCAAAAGGTTCAATGTTGAACAAAATTCCCCTCGAACTTATATTTGTTGATTTATATAACATATTTTAGGTATTGATGTTATTTTTTATTAACTTTTCATTAAAAGATCTAACACATCATTAAATTTTAAAAATTATATTAAACTACGTTTTCATCAAATTTTTTATACTTACATTCAATTAATTTTTTGAAATATAAATTTATTTATTTATTTTTGAAACGGATAAACCGATTTTCATTAATCATGAAGCTCGAATACATAGTTCCAATTGCAACCCGCTCAAAAGAGCATAATAACATCTAATGGAAAACAGCACACCATAACAAATAAGCAACCTATTCAGCAGCACTTCTAAACAAAATAACCTCAACTAGCTTCTGTGGATCCCGAGTCATTTGCTCGTGAGTTGGAAGACAACGTTCCTGCCATACAAAATACACCATTGCTGCATGAGACCTGGGACGAAGTTGTGCAGTATTTGATTTGTCCTTGGATACCAAGGAACCATGGAACCCAACTACACCAGCTTCAGGGTTTGAAAACGATCTACAGCTTAGTACTCATGATTTTCAACACGTCATGCACATTGTCACAAAGGGAAAAGAGGTGATCACGAATTTCAGGCCTCTTTCCACATTAGGAGCACATCATCAAGTATCACACCCCTTTTAAACAGTCATTCCTTCATACGAAGTCGATCTTTGGCCACCAATCATACAATAAAATCCAAAACATGGAAAAATATCACAATGCCATACGAATTTGCACCAAATAACTTTGTCATAGGAAGACAAAGCATGTTATATATACACATATCTCCCACTACGCTGCTGCACATCAGGAGGGATCAAAAGAAAGATCAAAGATTTAACCTTCAAAAGATTTCCATATCGTCCAAGAATCTGTGCTTCGAGCCACCACAGCATTGAGGCTACACTCCTTCAAGTAAACCCGATTCACCCAACATATCCACAATCTATCCTCCTTGCATTCAATTGCTCATATACGTTAAAATAGTAGAGTCATATTCCAGCTTCTCAATTGAAATAAACCCAAGCCTTCAGCCGGCCTCTTACAAGAGCATATATCCCTCCAAGTTACATGGTAGATTTATTTATTTCTATTAAGTAAGTAATTATATAGTTTTTAAACATTTTTTAAGATGACAAACTTTATGAAAATACTCATTATTGATGATGTGATAATGATAACTACATCTATATTTGATGTCAAATATAGAATCAGTTTTATCTCAGTTTTATTTTAGCATCAGATTT
Organism: Drosera spatulata; assembly: GCA_035668315.1. Taxonomy (NCBI): domain Eukaryota; kingdom Viridiplantae; phylum Streptophyta; class Magnoliopsida; order Caryophyllales; family Droseraceae; genus Drosera; species Drosera spatulata. The sequence continues at coordinate 51,694 of JAOVYX010015294.1, forward strand.
GATTCATGATTAAAGCTTTATTTTTACAATTTGATTTTAAAATATAGATATAATATCATATATAGCTCATGATTAATTTAATGATCAAATATATATATATATATATATTGTGAAGATGTGTCAAATGATTTATTAATGGAGTTGATGGAAAATAACCATGTGAAAACGGCGAAGTACCCATGTCTTACGCCACCACATTCCTCCTATTTCCATCGAATTCGAGCTATCCATTCCACAGCAGAAAAATGAACAAGGGAAAAAAATACTGTTTGTCCTCCAATTCTGCTCTTTTCCCTACAGTCACAGACACGAAACGAGAGAGAGATGGTAGCACTATGCTTGTGAGTTTCGAGGAAAAAGAAAAGAATGAAAGTGAATGGATTAAAAAAAATTAAAAAAAAAAAAAGAAAATATTTTTCGTTCATCGTATTTGTGACTTGATTGAAAAGAATTAATATGATTTTTTCTTGTGTTGTTTGTGAGATGAAAGGAAAAAAAAGAGAAGATAATTTTAAGATTATATTATTCATTTATCCCTTAAATCAAAACAAACCAAAGATTTTATAAAATATTTTTTTATATTTTAAATCCCATCACTTTGATAGGAAATGATTAAAAGAAAAATGTCTTATATTTTCTTTCCAAATCCATTTCTTTCTTATCCTATAAAAACTCACAAACATGTAATTTCTTTCTTTTCCTATCTCCATAAAACTCACAAACAAGGTGTAGAAAGGAAGGGAAAGTGCGCAAAGGAAGAGGGCGGCGACGAGGCAAATGACAACCATGTTATAGTCAAAGATGTTAATCGGATCGATTTTGATTAATTGATTCGGTTTTAAACCATCAAAATTGAAATCGAATCGATAGTTAATCGGTTTTAAATCCAAAATCGAAACCGTTTAATAATCGATTTCGATTATTCGATTTTTAATCGTTTTCAGTTAAACGATTTTTAATCAATTTTTGGTTAAAAGATTTATGGATTTTTGTTAAAACGGTTCATAATCGGTTCTTAAATGATTCAAGTCGGTTTTTAATTGGTTCTAATCTATTAAACGATTTATCGATTTGATTATACCGTTTATCAGTTCGGTTAAATGGTTAATCGGTTTGATTAGACGGTTCATTCGTTTGGATACTCTAATCGGTTAAATGGTTCAAAATTGTCGGTTAATCAATTTTGAAGCAAACCAAATTGATTAATTAATCGATTTTATTTTCAAAATCAAAATCACAGGAGTTATAATGGTTAATCGATTCGATTTTGGTTTTGTTTTGATACCCTTAAAACTTATTCTATGCCGTGAGAATTCGATAAAAATCGAAATCAAATCGAATTGAACTCGATAATTCGATTTCGATTAATCGAAATTTGGTTCGATTTTGATTATTTACCAAATTTTTAAAAGGTTTAAAAATTTTAACTTTTTCTCTTAAAAAATGAAAAATATCATAAGAACATTAAATAAAAAATAAACATTAATTCATAAATATATTAAATAGGATATAACGAAATATTTATACACTTAATAAAATTTTTTATTGTTGGTATCACTATAAGAAAAAATACAAAATTAGACATAAAAAATCAAAATCATATGATTCGGTTGGATAATTGGATTTTTGGGTTTTTTTTTCTCACCCCTACCTGTCAGCCCACTTCAATGGCCCAAAACCCTAGCAAACATCGTCACCACAATTCCATAAGCACCTTTGCCCTCACCTTCCTTCCTCTTTTCCTGTTTTCCTCTTTTGTTATCCCTTCTCGCTCTCTCTCTCATTTGCTGAACTTGCAGAGCACCAACTGCACCGCCTCTGACGACCACCGCGCTTTCTCTCTCTCCGTGTCTCCGATTCTTTTTCCGATCCTGATTCTTCTCCTTTCACCGGCGTTCTCATCGGTACGTTACGCTCCTTGCGTTGCCTTTTGCTTCCTTGCTTTTTACTCCAACGAATCATCTGATTCTTTCTTCCTTTCTACACCAACGAATCGGATCCTTGCTTCTCGTTTTTGGTTTCCGATCCTGTGTTTCCGAATCTTGAGTGTTCGATCAGAAACGGATTTCCCTAGGTTTAGTTAGGGTTAAAGGAATCATCACTGACTAGTACCGACCGTGGCTGGATCGGACCACTGGATTCCGATCTATGCTTTTGCCTGTTAGCGATGCCTGTTTCTTGATGTTTGTTTTGCTGATTTTGCGAGGTCTCAGCCGCTTCGTGCTCTATATGCTTCCCGTAAAGAGATCTGCTTCTCAAGGTGAGGTAGTTCTTTCCGGTTGTTCCATCAAGAAGAATTGGGTGGCTGGACTTTTGGCGTCTCCTTCTGACACTTCTGACAAGCCCGACTCCGGAGGCGGCGGCAGCACCGGTAATACCAACGATTTCACCATTGGGAATATAAGCACCACTCGTGCACAGGTGCCGATTGCCATGTCTACTGGCGATGGTAATCCCTCGGATATTGACGAGGATCTGCACAGCAGGCAGCTTGCCGTTTACGGAAGGGATACCATGCGCAGGCTCTTTGCAACCAATGTTCTCATCTCTGGAATGCAAGGCCTAGGGGTGGAGATCGGTATGTAATGCCTTTCTTGACTTCCTGGATTGTTCCGTCCGTTTATTCCTGATGTGTTGTTTTCATTATGTGCCTCTGTCCTTCGAGCCTTTGAGGAGTAATCACGACAAGTTTTGGACATTGTGATTGTGAAGCTGATTAGATGTCAATATACTGAGAACTGTAGCAAATGTGAGTTTAAAACTTGATATCTCAGGCTGCATCTGGGCCATAACCTACCGTGTGATGGAGACTATAGTTTTTGATGTGGATGAGTATCATATGGCACAACTGTTTGCTATTTTCCAAGTGCAGTGTGAATTCTTTACACCTATTGGTCATAGGCACAAAGTGTATTGAAGCGCTGAGGCCTCTATCTGCAGCTAAAGCGCTAAAACCCTAGTTGCTAAGAAGAGCTCATTTAAATCGACATGAGACGCAGATCCTTGAACGTGGTGCTCATATGTCTCGAGCTTATTTTCCTCATGCAACTATGACAAGATTCATTGTTGTACCCTTGTACAAAAGCCAGCATGGAGGCCGCCTAGGCTCACCAGGAAAAGGAGCTGTCAAGGTTACGAAACAGTTTCGGCTTGAAAATCAAGTAGTCTGGCCGCTTGCACTACTTTGGGCGGCAACCTATACACTTATTCCGTTGAATTTTTCACTTTATGTGTTAGAATATGATGTTTACCAACCCTCACTATAGTCTCAACTTAAATTGCCAATGATTGTTTCCAGTTTTAAGGATGGTGAGATAGGCTTGATCAATAAAGAAAAACGATGTTAGATTTGGTCTCGTGCTTGAGTTTTAAGTCATAATTTTGCTGTTTATACGATAGAAGCCCAAAAATGTAAACCAAGAACTCATGTGTGAAGTATTGATTGTAAATGAATGAAATGAAAGGAAGCTGGAATTACTTCTGACTCCAATGTTATGACTTTTTGGCATTGCAAGCAATAGTATTATGACATTACCATGGCTACACAATATTTGCTATGGTCTCCAACTCTGGTTGCCCTTTTAACTATAAACCAAATCAAGTTGTCATGAAATGTAGTTTACTCATCCACAGATGCACCATTCACTACTCTCATTTATTTGAACTAACTAGGCTTCCATGTGAACACATTGCTTCTCCAAAGTTGAAGCTCGTGCTTTGGTGGTTTATGTCTAGTGCTGTAGGCATCAATGAGTTAAGTTACAAACTTACAGATAGTATGGTGATGTCATTTGGAGACGTAGGAGTTAAAGTTGTACTATTCTATTTTCCTTTTACCTCCAAATGAAGTAATGATGTGTATCGCTCATGCCATTGTGGACTTTTGTTTGGTTTAGTCCTGGAGAACTTATGTATTCACCTTGCTTTTTTTTTTTTTTTTTCTTGTGTTGTTCAATACTCAGCTAAGAACCTCATTCTTGCTGGCGTCAAGTCTGTCACATTGCATGATGAAGGAGTTGTTGAGTTGTGGGATTTGTCAAGCAATTTCGCTCTCACTGAAAGTGATATTGGGAAGAACAGGGCCCTTGGTTGTGTTGGGAAAATGCAAGAGCTGAACAATGCTGTCCTTGTTTCTGCATTGACTACAATGTTGACCAAGGAACAGCTCTCTGACTTTCAGGTAATGTCTTGCTTTTTAGCACCTGCCTGCTGCCATTAGCTTATTACGTCCTATTTTGCTCTGTGAGTTCTTGGACTAGCATGTTTTTTTCCAAAATGAAGAATACTGTAGGTAATCCTCCACTAGCATAATTTTGTTGTGTTCTGTTATACGCTGTATGGCTCTTATCTACATACTCTGTTATATTCTATGTTTCCCTGAACTTGTGTTCTGTTATACGCTGTGGACACGCCTTGTTAGTTGCTCCTTGCTGTGGCATATTCGCTTACATCATTTTTTAATGATAAGAATTAAATATCATGGGCGTGTTAGATTGCAATTGCGTGAAGACTCAACTTATTGTGATATGTAGTGTAACGCTTATATCTGCATTTCTCAAATATAGATGATAACACCTGGCGTACTAAAAACATTATAATATGTACTCTCGCTTTTCGATGTGGATAGAGATGGGACTTGAAAGGACCTTTTGGGTTGATTGTAGGAGGGAGTTCTTGAGTAATAAGAGGTAGAGATCTGAGTTGAGTAATAACAGGAAGGAGTTCTTACTTTTTAGTTGCTACTCTTGTTTAAAGTAAAAGATAAAAAGCAGCAATTGGTGGTCTCTGGTTTTTGCCAATCGCACTTTCATCACCTTTTTAGACCCTTAACATGTGAGGCTTATCATGAAGTTCTGGGATATATATACTCTAATTTTTAATGCTATAAAGGTTTGGTCTATTATTGTGTGTTGGAGTTTGGACCATAAGAATTGAATATCTGAATCAAAGTAGGCTTTGCCTCTCTTTATTTTTGGTTTTACGTGTGGAATCTCTTTATTCTTCACAAATCCTGACAATCTGCTGTTTTTTTTTTTTTTTTTCTTCATATGCAGGCAGTTGTATTTACTGATATCAGTTTAGCACAAGCCATTGAGTTTGACGATTATTGTCATACTCATCAACCTCCTATCGCCTTTATCAAGGCTGAAGTTAGAGGCCTCTTTGGTAGTATATTCTGCGACTTCGGGCCAGAGTTCAAAGTTCTTGACGTGGATGGCGAGGACCCACGTACTGGCATTATTGCGTCAATCAGCAATGGCAACCCTGCAATGGTGTCGTGTGTGGATGATGAAAGACTTGAATTCCAGGATGGAGATCTTGTTGTGTTCTCAGAGGTTCAGGGATTGACAGAGCTGAATGATGGGAAGCCAAGAAAAATAACTAAAGCTAGGCCATACTCTTTTGATCTTGAGGAAGATACCACAAATTGTGCACCATACCAGAGAGGTGGTATTGTGACTCAGTTTAAAGAGCCCAAGGTTCTGAACTTTAAGCCTCTTAGACAAGCTCTCGCTGATCCTGGTGACTTTCTTTTGAGCGACTTCTCGAAGTTTGACCGACCACCTCTTCTGCATCTGGCATTCCGAGCACTGGATAAATTAGTTTGTGACATGGGTCGTTATCCTATTGCTGGTTCAGAGGAGGATGCCCAAAAACTGATATCTATTGCTGGTGAGATGAATGATGGTCAAGGGGATGGAAGACTTGAAGATATCAATCCAAAACTTCTACGGTACTTTGCTTTTGGTGCCAAGGCTGTCTTGAATCCCATGGCTGCCATGTTTGGTGGTATTGTTGGCCAGGAAGTTGTCAAAGCTTGCTCTGGAAAGTTTCATCCTCTTTTTCAGGTTGCTTTACTGTGATCAGTGTTTATCTCTCTCATGCTGTTAAATTTTGCTGATTCACTGTCACCCAAATGATTTCTTTGCTTTGATCCCATTGAATTTTGGAATGGCATATCCTTGCAACTGATGTGCTCCTTTTGTCTGCAGTTTTTCTACTTTGATTCAGTGGAGTCACTTCCCACTGCACAGCTTGATGCCAATGAATTTACACCGGCGAATAGTCGTTATGATGCTCAGATTTCAGTTTTTGGTTCCAAGCTACAGAAGAAGCTG